>RXPK01003442.1:0-96520 GCA_004143645.1 Protaetia brevitarsis
ATTTAATTGGGCTCATACCTGCCAACGTAAAAACTTTTTCCCGGACGGATTGTCCGATAGTTCTTGCCAGTGTCAATCTTTGTTACTTTAATTATAACCATTAAAAAATGCCATGAAAGACTGTGTTTTCCCCTTGATACATAGTTTACATGTAGGTTCACCATTAAAGACTGTAGTCTGTGTGTAAATACTACCTTAAACTGCCGTGACCTGCCGCCTGATCCCGCCCAGACTTGACACCGTTCTAAGCTATATCGAGCTGTCAAGTTTTAGGATAATTTCTCTTTATCTGCTTGCTGTGTATTTGTCCATTAACATCGTTTAATAAAGCTGAAGTTTCCTTATGATCCACTCAGCAACTGCACCAGTCTGGTTGAACCCCAGTAAAAGTTGCTGCAGATCACTTCTTGCTAGTCGATTTGCAGTTTCATTCCTCTTATACTCCGACAGCCACACAAACTAACTTCCTTATGTTTAGCCAGAGCTCATAGAGCTTGCAGACCTTCCTAAAGTAGTTTAAAGGTTATGGTGGTAAGATAGCAGTTTTTTTTTTTTTAAATCTGGTAGCCCAGAACCGTATGTCCCGCACCAAACCTGGGAGGTACAGGCCGATCTACGTATCAGTCTTGGGTTTGAAACCCTGATCTCTGTTGAATTCTCTGATAATCTCAATACGTTTACAATAGAAAAAATGGGAATCATTGTATTTTCCACAGATAAAACTTCCGAACACGGCTGTTACCTTTTCAACCCCAGAGGTATTCTGGATTCTTCAGTTTCCACTATATTTCAGGCTATGTACTCATCTCTTTCAGCTCCTCCTTGATATAAGTATCCATGTGACGGCAAACTTAGCATGGTTTTCGCTGCTCCGATGGCAGCCTGGTGACCAAAAACATAACATAGTGCAGATTTTGCTTTAATCGGATCCTTATTTACATTTCTGTAGGAATGGTGCCAATTTCAAACACTTGGAAACACTTTTTCACACAATTTTTTGACACTGAACTAACTGATATAACAACGAAGCGCTGCTCTATTATACAGTGTCACTTAAACATTTTTCTTTTCGATGCTCTAAAATGTTTTATTTCAATGATCGCCACATTATGCAGAAGCGTTAATTGGTAAAAAGATATTAATAATGGATTAAATCATTAGAAAAATTACTTAACCCATAACTTTTCATTCTTAACAAATATTTTTTTAACACTTTCTTGCAAATATTTATATCACAAACCTTTCTAATTTGAATTAACATATCAAGTTTTCGAGCCACTAATTAATTCATGCACGTACACAGTCTCTGCGTTTTTCAAATTTCAATTAAATCTTGATTAGTGACGCGAAAGTTTAATGCTGTTTAATTCGAAATTCGAAAGTAATTAAACATAATGTTTTTAAGTGTAAAAATTCGATAAAATCATTAAACTTTAATATACTTACGTGTATACAAGTTAACGCTAAAAATATTGCAAATAGGTATGTTTAATGCGTGGATATTTTACGTATATTGAGAGATTCAATTTACGCATCTGAAATTTCTGGAGAGCCAGTAACGAGATAATTTCCATTGGGTATTGTAGATGGCAAAGTGGGAAGTTGAAATTATTTGGTTCTTACCAGCTTTTTAAATAAATAAAGTCTCTTCTTAATAGTACTATGCAAACATTAAATCAATATATATTGAATAGATTAATTCAAAATTCATTTCTGGTTACCTACTGCACAGAAATGTAAATTTATCGCCATATATAAGCCAAATTGAAACAGATCTAACTTTTAAAAAAATCGTAAGTATGCCACAAACAGAAACATAACATTATTTTTTCGAAAGTTGTTTCCTCGCATTTACATGTATATGTACATATTTACATATCTTTTTTCTTAAGAATAAATTAGATAACTCACAGTAACTTACGTTTAAAATCTTTATAACAACATATATACTGCTATAGTATTTTCATTAATATTGAAGCCATGCCAAATAAAAACAACACTAAACATGATCGAGATTATGAACATACCATGACGTATGATTTTTTTTTTATTGTAAAACAAGTGTTGTCTTATCTCTTTCGACCACTCCACGAAATGTTTTGATTTGACTGTTTTCTATGGAAGATAGGTAATAAAATTGACATTGTCGATTACAAACGATCTCGAATATTTAAAGGAAAGGAAGAATCATTATATGGTTACTTCGTAATTTTCTGGATCTGCTTACCTTATATTATATATGATGTACTCTCGAGATTTTCAGAAACAATATTATTATATTGGCAAGATGTGTTTCAATTAATTTAATATTTAAATTTTAAATGTTTGTATAAATTTGTGGTATTTGAACATTTTTTATATTGCCATTTTTGATTTTTTAACATATGTCGATATTAATTGTATAGAAAATCAGTAACACTCTTAATTAGCGTAAGTAGTCTTTGTGTATACGTAAATTGCAGGCATGCTTACTCATTTTTTAATTTGACCGTTACTAATATAAATAAATAATAAACATATAAATAACAATTAATCGGTAACAGATATCAATAACTTGGATAAGTTTTTCAGTGCAAATGATAATTGATTCTTAGAAACATTACAAAGTTTACTTCGCTTGGTACCAGCGTTATAAATATACTAATTATCAACAATCAAAGCATCTTGCGCAGTCTTTAACTGGTAACGTCTTTATAATGGCTACTGCTCACAGGAAACGCGTCCATCATCGTTAATTTTCAAATTCTAAAGACCCTTACCGTCCAACATCTCGCTAAATGCAGAAATTACCTAATAGGTAAAATTTAATTAAAGTCCTTAATTATCATGCCGGCATGTTAAGGCAGAAATAGTACGAAAATTGGATGGACATAAAGATGTTTGTAATGCCATAAAGAGGAGTGGACGTGGAGAAAAACTTAAGAGCCACGTTTAATTAAACTCTTAAATGCTATGAAAACATGAGCATTCTCCACAAGATGTCATCTGGGACAAATATGCGGCTTATACTACCTTGAAGTACACAATCGCTCCCTGTAGTTTCCCTGAAAAATTCGCGGAATAAAAATATAAATACGACTATGGTTTTCTCCTCACAAGAAAGAGGATACGTCGCTATTACTGTATACTACAAATAAAAAAACATCTAAGTGAAAACAAAATTTATTACGATACTACAAAGATCCTTTAAAGCTAGAGATGCAACTTCCCAAGAACATAAGTTGGGTACGTCATTTATTTAAAATTGCACTCCTAATTAACTTTTCAAATGATAAGATGCATAACTGTATTCACACAAGAAATCTTCAAGAAAATTAACTAGGTTTGATTCAAACCAAAGATTACAGATTAATGATACCTAAAATTGCCACTTAATCGACGCAGTTATCTACAAGCAAATAGAATACATTATATCAACGTGTCTTTGTATAAACTGCTTCATAATTCTACTAGTTGCATGAGGAGGCGATAAAAGCATCTATAAGGTATTAATTCACTCCACAACTAGTAAGGAGGTACGAATTCCAACAGTTTCTACAACATTGAAGGAAGTATTAAACGCTAAATAATTGCAAAGCATAGATGATTCTTTGAATCAATAGTCATTAGATTTCTTTAGGTGTATAAGACATGCAATAAAACAACTTGTATACACATCTAGGCACATACGTACTCTGCGAGTTGTTATGAAACATGTTAATAACGCTGGTTATGCAAATTTCAAATGTAATAAAAATTTGTCAATTAGCTTCGAGCTCCAATTATCCGATAACCTTATTGGAAACCATATAATATTTTCTACTCTTCACATATCCGCTTGCCATTTGCTTGAAATTCGAGCAACTAAAGACTTTATCTAAAAGGCTAAAAGTGGTTTTTAAGAAAGTTAATCAACTACGCTTAAATCAAACTAAAAATTTATCGTTTTATTTACGTAGACCAAATTTGTATTTTTTTAAATAAAAAACAATTATATTTAGCTGCCTTAGAAAGGCTAGTAACAAAAAATAGCAGCACAAATATTGTTAATTATAAAGCCTACAGGTAGATAGTATATTGTTGCCAGATCCGAGGATATCGAAATTAACAATAATAAAAAAGCAATAGAGTTGATACAATATAATAATGGTAACAAAGTAATAACAGTAATAATGACAGTGATAATAATAATAGCATGAAAAGTAATAACAGTGAAATGACAAAAATATTAAATTTTAACATAAGTTATAAAATCTGAAAATATTTTGGTATCATTACCTATTACAAATAGCAAGAAATTCGTCCACTGAATACATACAGCGGTCCAGGAGCAGCCCATGTAGTTTTTCTTTAAATATTTTGACACTGGCAATCGACCTATAGTCACTAGAAAGTATGTTGTACAGTTTCCTTCTCATTTCCAAAGGGCCGCACTGCAAATGATATGCTTTAGGGCAATAAACATATCGATAGAAAATGTCAAGAAACCCCAAAATATGATACCATACAAAAGTCTATGAACTTGCGCGAAATAGAAATATATAACAATTTTAAGCTTCTGATTTAAAAGCACACTTGATTGAGTTTAGATATAACATAATATATACAGTGCTCTACTTAAGGTAACTTCTCATCAATATGCATCCCCAGAAAACACAGAGATAGCTTTTGAACCACCTGAACGCCATCGACATCAATCGTTAACTTAACATCCGTCCGAGACCGACTCCTGCGGAACTCCTTGCGCCTTTCATAAGAAAAGTATTGGGCCCACGATCGAATCCTGAGGAAACCCCACCTTAACAGGTAAGTGACTGAGTGAACTGATTTAACATTATGATTCGATTTAAAATTAATTCTAACAAATTAAGTTCTATCAGAAAGAAAAGGTACATACCAATCGAAGCGACCCTCATACCATGGCACTCGAGTTTATTAATTGGTAGTGAATGGTTAACGCAATCAAAGCCTCCTCTAGGATCACAAAACATCCCCGTTAGATGTTCGCCAAGATCCAAGGAATCTAATATCTCCTCCATCAGAGAAGAAGAAGAAAGAAGAAGAAGACCTTTCTGAAACCGTGCTGCCGATTAGCTAGAATATTGTTAGTTTCAAGGTGATAAATAATATACAAATAATAACATAGCATCTTCCAAGATTTTTAAAAAACGTGGGACTTAAACGTATGAGCCTATACACTGTATAAAAGTTGGTAACAAAGTTGCCTACAAATTTACAGGTAAGTTTGCTTCATAAGGTAAAATATCTACCATTAAATTTCACATGCTGATGTGTTTTTCAAAGATTGTACTGTAAAATTCGTACGTAATATTTATATGAACTCTACATTTACCGAACACAGAAGTAATTTTCAGATGTATTATTATAAAGAGAGCAAGCAACTTACCTAATTCTTTTATAGCACCTAGTAGGTCATACTGAATAGCTCAACCAGGATCAAGAATGACCACGCTACGCGAAACTACGATTGTTTGTGACGTTACATGATATCATTCAGCCAATAATAAGTTCGACAAACTAATAGAATTACCCACGCGCAAAGATAAATAATCCAACAACCAATCACATTGCGACGTATGAATTTCGTATTTTCCATGATATGTATAGTTTTACCCGAAAATTCAAGTAAAAACAAATAAATATAAAAGATCCTCATCTTTTACAGCAAAATTAATAGTTCACTAGTAAAATTACTTTTAAAGTGCACTAAATACCCCAAAAAATGTCAATTTTAAACTTTTAAGTAAATTTTGAGAATAAATACAATACATGTTTTTTTTTTCCTGTATTTTCCTTTTGAATTTTTGTTACATCTTAAAATTACATGAAAAAGCTATAAATTTTACCGAAATTTCTTTTTCTATGTTAAATATCCTAGAAAAAGCATGTAAAACAAAATTTACATGATTTATTGTGGTAAATTCACAACGTTTTACATGTAATATTCCTGATTTACCATGGCAAAATTACTGTAATTTTTTACAGTGTAATTAGCAACGACGTTACCTAAACCTTTCTATGAATGGGTAAGACTACAGAAGTTTGTAGGATAGTCCGAAATTTACCCTCTAAAACGACGGTTACAAGTTGAGTGAGCGGTTGAAGCAAAGATCCAGCAACCTCAAACAACAAAAAAAAAACGGTGAAACAGGTCTCTTTAAAAATTTTGTTAATTTACTTGATGTAAGTGCAGCTACAAGCTTACCTAATATCTTTAAAGATATTAATACTCCTACAACGTTTTACTAATAATGCAAAGTTGAATAAATAAGAATCAAGCTTCTGACTAACAAAGAGACCACACAAAATGTTACTCTCAGTTTTTGTCCTAGCTTTGTTCGATGGAAGTAAGGACGACTTCGAATCCTTTTGCAAAATATTATTCATTTATTTTTAAGTACCTAAAATACTCTAGACTTGACAAGAGCTTATAACAATGTGAACCATTATATTTTCTTAAGAAAACTAGAAATTATAGAGTTTATGGGATTGCAAAAGCGTACCTGACTGCAAAGCAACGTGCTCAGACATACCATGAAAATGGATACAAAATAGGGTTCAAATAAAACACGCAAAAGTTCTGCAGAGCTCCATCTTAACTTCTTTGCTATTTCTGCTATACAACAACGACTTACTTTGCGCGGTGAGTAGAAAAGATCATACAGTAAGCAAAAAATTCCATACTTTATGGAACACAACTTAACCCATTTTATTAAATGGTTTGATAAGAACAATCTGAAATTTAATGTGTTGAAGACTGTTGATGAATTTTTTTCTATATAGCTTGGATATATTGCTAGTGTTTCAATTCGAATTAGCAATTGGGAGTAGGTTTCTATTTAACGTTTAAATAAGAAACAATTAGTTACTTCCCCGCAAAGTCTGGCTCATCCTCAATAAATGTATAAATATTGCAAAAGGAGCATACGTGAGAGCTGAGAAACGATTATCGAAATTGTAGGAGCGCAGCGGTATATTATTAGAAATGCAACGATATCCGCCTAGAATAGAAATTATTAGAAATTGTTACTGCACAAGTAGATCACCGGTAGGTTTCTAGCAAGTCACGTTTAGCGTTTAAAGTGATCAAATTATCGAAAAAAAAAAATTGCAACAATTCGCTGTGTCTTACGGAGCTCGATATGTTGATAAATAAATTATATAGGTGGCCTGAACTGAATCTGAAATAAATTTCACTGTTCGCAATGTAGGCGTGCGTATTTTTCTCCTCTACAGACCTTTAACACTTCAATAGTATGTATGCAATGCATTTATATCTATCTTGCGCTATGCTTATACACACCATAAATAGAACGCATTTAGATGCATAGCGCCTCTACAAATATGGAAACTAAAGACCTTCGTTTTAGGAATGCGCCCATTTGTAGTTTGTAACTGAAAATACACACATGCAATATACGAATGTATGAGCAATTATATTTCTCAACTCGTCAGCATCAATGAACCGTTAGAATCTTTTCAAATTTGACTACAACAAGTACATAAATATCTAAATGCACGTATCTGTAGATATTAACAAGAATAGTTATTACAAATAAGTCAAAGCAAAGTGTACATATTTTCAATTTAAGTGTAACACACAAACGCAACTAACCATGGATGAGCATGCGGAATATGATTACTAGTAAAGAGACAACAACAGAATTTATTAACGAAATAAGTCGTTGTTATCTGGCAAGCAATTAGTTCAAACTGTAAAAATAGCAAGTAAATTTTAATAATCTCCACATCTTGAGTGTTTAGCCGGGCGCAATAAATTACTTCACTTAGCTCATACAAAGCATGTGGTTTATCTACAAATGTATTTATAAGCGTATAAAAGCAGAATGGAACATTCACAAACGTCCGATATGAATAATTTATACTGCAGTATTAAGTAAGCACTAAAGATTTCAAGATTAATAATGAGGATCCTAGTGTTAGCTTTGCAGTAACTTCTACCTATTTGTTTTGCTTAGTAAAATGTTTATTTGAAACTTAAATGCACTGCTCTGGGTTTTTTTACGATTTTTAGCTAAAATTCCGGATTTTATGTCTCTGTTTTCAAATCCTTATTTAATTACGTTGTATCACACCTTTGCGTTAACAGAAAATGTACATAAATTATATAATAGGTATTAAGAGATGCATATATTTTATATTAAATATATTTATAAAATAGATAAAAACTCGCATATTAATAAATAGAACACCAAAGCATATCAAAAAGACGACGAACTACTTATTATCACATATTTTTCTTCGTCCTATTCTACCTGGAACCTTTTCTGCATTTCTGTAGCACCCTACTGTAACCAAAACTTCACTGACGTTTAAAATGTTTGGGAAATTTGTTTTACTGTTCTATTAGATTTTAAAATTCGGCCATCTTTAAGATCCTAGCCAACCCATACTAAACCATAAGTTACTTTGAAAATAAAGCAGCTTATGGTATCTTTTTGAGAGAATAGTTTATCACCATTTACAAATTTATAAAATTTTAAAGCTGTTATTATTATTTCAATGCTCATATTGCAACCTGATGCTTTAGAAACCTATCCAACATATTTTACATATATTATGGGTAACTTGAGTATCTATTATTTCCCAGAAATATCGTTACGACTTCTTTAAGAGCTTACCATATTGTTCGCAGATACTCATTTGCTCCTTCAAAATATTTTTTTATTAGGGTTCTTATTTAGGGGGAGTAAATACCTTCTTGGGCCAAGAAACTTTTCACACAAGCCAACGTCGAGCTTTCACGCTTTAACAAATTGTTTCTTTAAGGTAAACTTATAGATTTAATAGAAGCTGGATTTAATAATACTTTTACAAATGTAATTAAGCTTTCATATATATTCTTTCTGCTAAATGTTAAATGCTCTTCTGTTGGCCAATTTCTTTTTATCCAGTGTTGTCTCCTGACTTTGAGGTTGCGAGAAAAAAAAACCATAGATATTTTGTAAACCTAAACTACTGATCTAAAAGTAGGTATAAAATTGTACATGCATAAAAACCAGTAATGTTCGTAATATTATGTTTGAAGTTCCACAATTAAGTTATACGATTAAACGTATTAGATATGAAGTACTTCTTAATAAGTTATTATTTAACGCAGTTTTTTGCAAAAAAAAAAAAAAAACTGCAGAAAACTAATATTCGTAATACACTTTTTCAATCGGATTAAATAGCTAAGATCAACAAAAGCATAAATTATGGATTATAAAAGACTAATCTTAAGGCTTTCTGTTTCTGCAAGCCTATGAAAGGGAGCGGATCCATATGTAAATGAACCAAGAGGAATAAGCAATAATACAAAATACACTCTCATAATTGTTACACCAAGAAAACGTTGTTTCTGGAGTAGATAGTTGCTTCCATTTTAATAAAGTAAATATAACAATTACATCCCTCCTCGGACTATCTAAGAGTTGATCATATTTCTCATAATCAATTTCACTTTGTAGCACTTTTGATACCATCGAGACAATACTGTTTAAACCGAGGTTAAGATAGATAGATACCAGTGTTTCATTTGATATTCACAGATAAAGAGGTGTCAAAAAAAATGTATGATATTACGCTACTATTGCCAATGAAGGTTTTTTTGTTTGGAGGAAGCTCAGAGATCGAATAATTATTTGTAATTATATAATTTAATGCTTAAGTAGTTCCTATATGTATCAAACCGCGTGTTATAATCAAATAATTTCGTGAAATTTTAAGAGTATATTAGTTTTTAAATTGAAGCCAATACATTCTATTTATCAGAACCCTTTATGTCAGCTACAAGAAACAAGACAGAGAGCTGTCACATTTTGTCAAAATCAGTCACTCTAAACAATAAACCTTACACCACAAATTATTTTGCAAATGTCCTGAGCAGCGTATCTTTTGGGGCCGACATTATCTTTTAATTTCCTTAGCTTTAATCGACATTCTCTCTAGTATTATCGTATTAATTTTGATTAATGACTGCGAATATTTCACTTGAGCACACTAATAATAAATAAGATGGTACAGAGCACAAACAAGTAGTTAAACAAAGTTTTGACCATTACAAACATTGACATCTTCTTTATTAATCTTAAAATTTACAAGTGTAAGAAATATAATATAATCAAATTCATTAATACGTATATCCTTAGCAAAATTTACATTAAACAAAAGAATTAAGAATTACGAGAGTTGTTGATTTGAATTATTCAATCCAATGATATATGGCACTAATAAATTCTTTATTCTATATCGCACGCACGATTGAACTTGCACGTTAATAAAAATTTCGGAACTATCAATTATGTATAATGTTTCATAATCAATAATTTCTCATTATATTACAAATTATATATTGACAGACTTAAGCAGCCTATATTTTGACCGCGCCTCCAATAACTGACCTTGCGAATTAATCACTGTCAGAGATCACTTAATAATATTTGTACAACGATTTAATGTTACAGTCTAACAGCTTCCATCGAAAGCTGTAACTATTATTGGTTTCTGATTCCAAAATTACTAAAAATACAATTCAGATAGAATTAACTAACAAGTGTTTAATGTAGGTATATTCGTTTATGACGGTATGCACAATGTGATTGCTGTTGATTCACTTTCAATTAATTGTTGTTCATTAAGAACATGTTTAGTTCAAAAGATACGCATACATTATGTACACTTCTCGCAAAAAAATTATTTTTTTTTGTGTAAATAAAGCTTCCAGGGAATGTATTTATATCTCAACAGGATGAATTGATTCAAGGTTTAAACTGAAACATAAATAGAGAGAAAAAAGCTTTATATACATAGGATAATCAAATACATTGCAGTTTCGATGACGCCGCGGCGTATTCTTTAGATGATAAGAAAATACATGCAATAAAATAAACAGGGAAAATATTTTCCCAAAAAATAGTAGCAATACCAAGGACTATTGAGCCCACGGCTTTATTTGAAAATATAGGTATATTTAGCTTATTTCATGTTTATTAGAACATATGGTAGAATTTTAACAATATTATTTGAAGAAAATGCTTCTAATCCTTTAATCTAAAAGGACTAAAATATGCCACAAATTATTATTGCCATCTGCAGGGAAAACAGATGTTATCAGAAAAGTAAAAGAATTATTTTAGGTTTTAAAAATAAGATTAGTGATTGCTATACCCATTGCTACTTATAAATCATTTTCTTGTGCAGTTCAACAAATTAAATTGCTGTTTTGAAAATTTGTGTTGAAATAATTTTTTAGGCTTTACCTTTAATCGTAATAATACGCAATAATAATACGGCTTTAATACGTGAATATTTCGTCGGAAAGCTGCATTTACACCCCAAAATTTTAAAATTCTCGATGGCTGGCGTCCCGATTTTTCCTGCAAGAAGTATACAATGAAAAGAAAAACGAATTTTGAAAAAAATCATTATGCTGTTTATACAACCAACATCGCATCCACTGGAATGTGCTTCACATTCCAGCGACTAAGCATACACCCTTAACTTTCAAGAAAATAATGAAAACTAATCCCAAATTTCCTAGACGCCAAGTATACTTTCATTTAATCTGGTCGATGAACCAATAACGTTTTTATTTACATCTTTATTCGCAGATATAATCCATCAAATGCGCGTAACATTAGACAATACGACTATCATATCTAGAAATCTGAGGTTACGCAATGTTAACGAACTATTTGACCCCGTACCTACTACACCGAACGTCTGTCATTTTTTTTTTCGTATCCCGACCGACTTTGTTAAAAGCTCCCATTTGCAATAAAATTTCCAAAGGCCTGAATCGTGACTCAGCTATTGAGCGCTTATATTGGCACAGTGGAACATATTTTATGTATTGAAGTTTAATATCCACGTGAATGCGTCTTTTTTCTCCTCTTGGCAAACAAGGATAATATTTTAGACTGGTAAAAAATGGAGGCACGCAGGCACTTAAAAGTTTTACTGGTGTCAAAGGAGATAAGTAATTCATTACGGCTCGTTCCTCCTGGACAACGAGAGAGAAATGCTTTTGTACTTCATCGATTCCGTGAATAGGGATCGTAACCACCATACATATAAATTATTACCTCAGTACTTCAGTGGTATGGACGGTGTTTTAGCTGTAGAATGGTTCCGTTAATTATTTTGATTGTTTTTCTTTCCGTATTCCTTAATTATTTATTCTAATATATACATTTTTAATAACACTGCGTAGGCTTTCACGGCCGGTGTAACTATAACTAGTAGTACGGGGAAAAGACTCATCAGGGAAGCCATAGAAATAGAGAAGAATAAAACCGTTAACAAAGAAGAAGGGTACCACCTTAGCAACACGTGGAAGAGCCTACTACGAACGGTCACGATCAATGAAGCGGAAACTACACGGTTGGATGCACCAGGGGCGTACATAAGAAGAATGTCGGACCATGGAGAATCAGTTCAGTTATCCTGAAGAAGCTGTCAGTATGAACAGCGAAACGTCGAGCGAAAGTTTTGACACGCGGCGAAACGCGCAAGAAGCTGTTAGTTATATACATTTTAAGTATATTATGCTGCTGCCAATGGTTTTGATAGCTAACAGCAACCTCAATATTTCCTTTTTTTAACTTTTTTAGACAAAACAATAATCACTTTGTTAAAGTAAACATATTGACAACATATACATTAAATGAATGATTTTTTTGTTGTGGGAGCTGTCTGACATAGAGTCTCCGGAAACACTGTGTTGCCGTTGGATTGCGATCGCTTTATTTTTGGATTTTATTTAAAGATTTTTATTTCATTAATTTAAGAATTAGACCCTGCAACGCCATCTAGCAGTGAAGTTTCGAACTCCTTGCTCGTCACAACGCATCTTACCGTGATAGCACAATTTAATGTCTCATTTTCGTTATTTATTTCCAAATTAATTAGTAATTCATTGTCAGTTAAATTTGCTTTTCATTCTTCAATTATTAGTTCAAGTTTCATTCGTTAAAACCTTTTCTTTTGTGTAAATTATTCCGCATTGTTAAGTTGTCAGTGACTTATTTGATTCACGTTGCATTTCCGACTTCCGCCCTCTCGCTAAGCAAGGGAGACGCATAGGCTTCGCACACCATCTTAGACGCGCTGTTCAAGTTGCTCCGTGCAAATTTCAAATTAGTTACCACGTTGTGGGATTTTGTCACGCGAGAAACTTCTAATATCGAGTGCATTATTATTTTTCGTTACCTGGGGCTGCCAGGAGATTTGTGTCCATTGCATCGATATTCCTGAAAAGGGTTTCAATGTATTATCATCAATGTATTATCATCGTAACCTATGTTAAGATTTAACTTTCATTGTAGTTCATTGTATTTTTATTGTTTTGCATTTTATTTGTTTTGTCAAATATACAGTGTCATCCAAAAACTTTGTGTTTCGACCAAATTATTTCGATCCAAGAAAACCTTTAACTTGAGAGCGAACGAACCCCGTTACAACTGAAAACTTTTTTCTATTTAGTCTCGCATTTCTTTAACCCATTAAATTATGCAGGTTATTCCGGAATCCTAGTACTCTGCACTAATCTGCACAGGTCTCTAGCTGATTGATTGAAGTAATCCTCTGGGTATATTTTTGGCTTGTCAAAAATTGCCTGTCTTCTTGCGTCCTCGCATTCACACCGAATGTGATGAGCGTTCTCTGTCCTTTCATTATGCAGTCTGCAGTTGGTAAATCCAGTGTTGATCCCAATTTTCTGTATGTGTTCTTTCAGCGTACAGTGTGCTGTTAGGAGACCTCTTACGATGTGAAGATGATCCCTACTGAGCTGCAGTAGGCCTTCTTTTTTGATTGTTCCTTATATATATATTCCAGTCTTCTTTTTTTTTGTTTCTATTTAACCCAACTTCTTACCTGCTCTGGTGCTGTGTTTTTAGACATCCTTGGAATAGATTCTGGGCTATATGAGACGCAGATGATTCCTTTCTTCCTAACTCATCAGCTTTTTTTGTTTCCTTCGATTGATGAATGTCCAGGCACCCACAGCAAAGTCACTTTATTGCGGTCTCTAAGGCTATTCAGTTCTCGAATACATTTCCAAACTAGTCTCGATTGTATCTTGGGGTTCATAAGCCTTCTGATTGATTTCAGTTGAACAATGCAATATTGAATATACCTCTGCTTGAAAACCGTGGCATATTTTCCTAGTGGAAGGATGCTCATTGTATTTCTCACGCGGTTGTGGATTCCAGTTTCAATCCCATTTCCGGTTTTTGATCCGTCTGTAAACCAAATCAATTTTCCGAACCTGTCTCTAGTTGGATTGACTACAGCTTATCCGATCAGTAATTTGCATCTGGAAATTGTTGTTGAAAAGATATACCGAAATTATGTGGTCTAATCTCATTCCAGAAAGGTTGCCTTCCACATGATGGACAATATTATTGTGTCCCAATCGCACATCTAACTGCCATTAGTAGTAGTGCTTGCAATCTAAGGTGCCCCATTCTTGCCTAGGCTATTATCACCAAATAGAGAGGAGGGAGGTCTAAGAGACATTCCATTGCTGCTGTTGTCCTCATGGCTCCTGTTATATCTGTATCTTGCTAAATTTAGTTATAGCAGTTTGTTATTGCACCTTTGTCCACTACACCAGAGATGCATAAGTGATCATGGATCTGACCACAGTGATGTATGCCCAATAAATTAATGATACACAGACAGTGAAAAATGTATTTAAGGAACATAACGGATGAAAATATGCATTACGTCCAAATAACAAATAAAAGTACCTATCATTACGTATTATATATTATCTACCATAATCATTATTTATTAGAGCACCATTTCTATAAATCATTTCTAGTTACAAATAATATCATATCAACATCATATTTAAAATGCTATCGGATTCCTCAGAGTTAAACAATCTGTACAAACAACTACAACAATTTTTAAAAACTATTCCCATCTGTCACTTGTAAGTTACACAGAAATTCACTGTCAGTGCAACACGTGTATAGACTTTATTTTTTATGGCAATACTATGGACTGACCTCAGAAATTGCATGTTCGGCCATCCATACTCGACATATAAACCAAGATATAACCGCCTTTTTCTCTATCTTTTGGATGTATGTAGCTACCCATTGTCAAGTCTGGATTTAAATGAACTCGCAAATACTTGATCAATTCCTGTCTTATATCAATACTTCGGTTCTGCATTTATTTCTTCCTATCACTACGAGTAATGTTCCCGACTTCTATACTATTAATTAATTCGACACATTTTCTATCTTATCTAGGATCTTTGCTGATAGCTATTGCTACTACAGTCTTCCACTATTGGCATCCTCGCCACTCCATTGTAATAGGCATTGGACGTGATGGGATATATTATTGACCTTTGAGGTATTCCCATGTGCTCTCCATTCTTTCCTAATCTTTCATTGCAATAAGTCTTTGCTCCAGACAATAGCAACTTATTATTTAGGTAACAAAAAAAGTACAAAAAACAAAGGACTAACTTTAGTGCCGCAGAATAAATGCCGAAATATATAAACTTCAGTCTATCTATGTACCTGCTATTGGTTACACATTCAAGGGTTCAACTGATTAATTTCAATTACGTTCTGCGAAGCAATTTTCTCATTACAGCTACTATAATTTAATTACACTCCTGGCCATGCGACGCTTATGGTTTCAAAACTACTAGCGTGTAATTCCAAATTTATTTATGTAAACAAATAAACATATATCCTACACGCGAAGACATTGTTTTTGTTTCCATTAGTTCCACGGCCAATAACAATAAAATTCTCTTGTAAATGTATGCTAATTCGTGTTCCGTTCGTTTTATTAATACTCTTACTTTTCATTTCATTCCGCTCGTCGATGAAATTGTTCAATAAATCGCCGTGATTTATGCGAGAAGACAATTAATTAAATTGCCAATACGAAGCGGTTCGTATCCAGCTTCATTAAAGCGGTATTTTTTTCTAATGGGAATCGTTACGCGCACGATGGATAATTTATTTTTGACGTGAATAAACGCAAGATTGTCCGCGGCATTACTTGACTCGTTCGGTTTAGATCCCTATCTGATTTACCTTAAAATTTATGTAATTATTTCGACGCTATGACAGACCAAAACGAATCATGCAAACTCATATGATTACTGATTTTATTTACAAGATAAGAAATATTTTACATGTCGAATGTACATCTTTAATTAAAACATGCTGGCAATTTTTATTTCAATCGCTTTTAATATTATTTATTTTCATTTTTATGAGCCAGAAGCACGTGCAAATTTACTTACAGCAAATTTAATCCTTTATGAAAGCATATAAACACAATTTTCCATTGTCATAAATCATGCGTTCTTAAAACATAAAAGGGATATAATAAAGATAAGAAGTATCGAAACTAATAAACATACAGCATAACACAGCCTACTTTATCAGATATAATGGGTACACTAACGTATATACTGGTATGTCGTTTATTTTATGAAACAATTTTGTTTTTCATTTTGAGTACAACTACTAGATATGTATATAAGAAAGAAGTACTGTTAACTCTAGAGGAAACTAATAGTTGTCATACACGTGTGAAATCTTGTATTAAACCAACAGAATATCTATCATGTGCCAAAGATAAATGCGAACAGTAATAAATGAATAGACTGCGTGCTCAGATAGGAGATACATATAACATTGTGTACTAGTGAGACAACAATAGGAACAATGCAAAATATAAATCACAATAGCAGGAAACAATTATTTATCTAATTTTTTTTAGAAAATATTCACTGAACGCCCTTTGTGCTTTTAGTTATTAAGCTATAAAACTTGCTTTTTTATTTTTTACAGCGAAGTTTTGAAATTGAATTGAAAGTAGTTTGGATTAATAATAGTGCTTCTATTTCACTTTTGCACAGATATTAAGTAATAAGTTTTCCGTTTTTTTATCAAAAGACTTCCTTAAAAATTACAGAGTGCTAAACTACAAAATTTATCTCAACAGACTGGTGCTTTTCCATTCGAAATAATACCTCCTAGCTCATATGTTCGCAATTCTTAACTATTCCACTATAGTATAGAATCCGTGTTTTCTAATCAAACTTATAATACAAATTAAAATCGTCTAAACTTTGGGAATTTCAAATTTAGGTGGAAGTTTTAATAAAATACCTAATGCCAATTTATTTTAGATACGAACGTAATAAATATATCACAATATTATTCAGAATTTTTCGTATATTATTTACAGCTTTTATTCCTGTAAAATCTCTTTACGTTTTCATACTTCATATAGTTAATCACTCTGGGAAAAACAAATAGTAACCATTAGGAGACAACTTAAAAAAGCTTAAGCTTGTTCTGCACTTTCAACCAAGATTATAAGCTAAACTTGAAATAATCGAATCTAACGTGTCCACTTCAAAAGTATCTGAGATTCTTATATATACTTTCCATGACTATGCTTATTTCTTTGGTTAGGGCGTTTTCTCCAAAATAACCACAAGGTATTAAGTTGTCAAATATTAGGTCTTTATGAATTATTACCATATGCACAGTGGAGACCATGGAATACCAAAGATATTTGTATTGTTTGTCGGTGATCAAGCATAGTGTTCACCGCAATCTATTCCGATCTATAGTGATCCTACTTATCCTAAAAGACGCTCTCTAACTTTACTTCTTCTTTGGACCTATATATCTTTGGGGGATGGTTCAAGTAGCTTCCTGCTCCCGGATCCTCTGGGGCCTGTAGTAGAACCTTGTGCTTGCCAGATATCGTCGCATCGTCACAAAACTTGAATTAAGAGTTCCTTTTCTAATTCATAGAATTTGCAAATAGTGTATACATGCCTATTTAGTCTTTCTGTTCTCAAATTCAGGCCTTTATTCCTTAAAAACTGCTTTGTAGTGCATGCTTTCGTTTATTAACAAAGCCATGTTGTTTGATGCTTATAAGTGAATATATTGAAGGTTATAGAATAAATTCAAAAATCTTTTGCAAAGTTATGGAAAATAGCAATTTGACCAATACCCTTGTTTGTCACCCTTCCTAGGAAGAAAACACCAGAGGTGTAGCTTTCCAAATATCAGGAAATGAAGCAGTATTCTTAGAAAGATCGAAAATGTAGCTCATTGGTACAGCGAAAATATGGTTGCTATTCTTAACTGAACATAACACGAAAAAAATTGTAGATATTGCTAAATAAACAGATTTGAAATAGTTACAGAAATCATTAACAATATCTTAGGAATCAAGCCCATCATCATTAATATTACTTATCACTTTAAGAATTCGTTTATCTTTACTTTTTGCGAGCGTAAAGTTCCAAAATATATAATAACGCTGCTTTCGTCTGAAATAAACTCAAATAAATCCTGTTTTTGATAGGAAAGGTCCAAATTCCACAAGATTTACATTTATCACAATCTTTATTATTCTATTAGTGGTTTTAAATAAAGATGTAAGTTATCTCAGTATCTTTACTTTTCAAATTTTATTACATATGGTAATTAACTGGTTTCTATATTTAAGATCTGATCATGTGAGATATCACGAAACCGGTCCCCATTCAATGAAACATCATGTGAAAGTTGCATCTTTTCTTCATTTTTATTCAAATAAACCCCACACAACGTTAACAATCTACAACTAAATATTTTTTTATATAGGAATTTCCTTCAGTGTATCAGACCCAGTCCAGTTGCAAAATCTTTACCTAAAACTTCGTGAATGTTAAAAATATAACCTTATTTTGAATCCATCAATTGCAGCTTTTATCGAGATGAAGTAATTACTATTTCAATAATAAATAAATTGCAATATTCGCTGTCAATCGTAATTTACAAGCACAGAATCTTTATGTAAGACAAGCCCATTGGTTTTGCGAGTTTGTTTGTGTAATAAATGAAAATCGTCTTTATTGAGTCTTCATTTCCAACGCTTTTTTTTCTTTTAAAACCTCATAAGTAACGCATCACGTTACTTCCAAAACAAGAATTACGACGTAACACGGGCGCTAGCGCGGCGAAGCTCTCATAAAGTACAATCAGCCGTACCTCTCTTCAAACAGATGTTTAATTGCCAAGCGGACCGATAAGGGCGATATCTTTAATTATCTACAAGCACGCACATGTGTCGGAAGCCGAGAAAAAGCAATCGAAAACGCTACAAGAAATTGTAGGAATAACTTTCGCGTTCACCGAAAATCAAGGCCAACGAACCAAAGAGTAATAATGCATTGAAAATGTTTCCAAGGATATTGTTGGCGGCTTCTTCCATATTTTGAACTACACCCATAGAAAATATCCTCATCAGACATATGCTACATGCTCCCTATTAGTGTATTTATTCGAAAGTCCTTTGAAAAGAACCGGAATCCGAACGGTTCACGGGCACGTATTTATTGTGGATGGTTTTATTCACCGGGCTCGGTGAACTTTTTTTTTATCATTTATGTCTACGATAATTAAGTGGACACGAACAATATTACGTACGCGTTCATTAATCGGATGCATTTCTCCGTAAAAATCCTTCTAGCTCCGGGCACTGCAGGTAAAAGTGACTGCATAAATCAATTTCCCACATTGTGAATTATTTTAGCTGACAGCATGCGAATTCAGGCAATGGGGATTAAAGGAAAAAAATGATTATAAAGATCCATGTCACCACAGCGATATTCAGGCATAAACGGCATCGTTACGATTTTAATTGAATATTTATGTTAATGTTATCAATTGATATATTTAAACGACCATATACGTATACAAATGCATACCTGTATACCCACTTGAAAAGAACCTCTCCCAGATAATCTGCTTTAAATCTGCCGCATTTAAGAGCTATAATATTTATTCATTTAACGTACTTCTAAAAACTGCTTATATCAGGTGACCAGTTCGTGCTGTTTTTGGGGATAAAACATAAATGTTTATTAAGAAACACAACACTATTATTTATTGAAGTAATTACCATCACACTCAATGATCTTTTGCCAACGTGACACCAATTTTTGTATGTCGGTATTATTGAACTCTATGAATTTTGAATCAAAAAAAATAGACGAACTGCATTTATTACATCAACTCAAGTTTTCTACTGCCTAGGCCTCACACAATTGTCAAAAGACAAAAAAAGGCTCCCATATCTGCAGACATTGGACGTGGTAGACATATTTTTTTTTCGGGCGTACTTCGAGCTTACCTGACAGGTGCTATGGGCGCATATCTACTCAGCAACAATACGCTTGATATGAATACTCTCATAAATAACACAAGTAAGATATTTTGTCGTGTCTGCCACGTTCAATGTCTGCAGATATGAACGAATCTTGGAGGGTGTGGTAATGTTTCCCAGCTAAGTTCAGAATTTTTTTTCCTGGAACACCCCTGCAATCCTGTAAAAATACAATTTTCGTTCGATTGATCAAAAAGGGCTGTTGTACGGATGAATATTGCTTGTACTTGCTGAAGCTGTTCACAGTAAAAGTTAGCAGTAATGGTTTTACCCCTTTTCAAAAATTTGTAATAAATAATTCCTTTTGTGTCTATCAAAGATACAATAAAATCTGTGTGGCACTGAATCAGTAGGCGACAACCAATGATATGACCACTTAAAATTTGAGGAAAATATCCACTTTTCGTCGTCGCAGGTTAACAACCGATTAAGAAGTTGTTTTTTGTCCTTTCGTGAAATTCTTGCCCAACAAATGGCAAGACGACTTAATTTGTTATGATTCGACAATTTATATAGGTTCCATTTGCTGAACTTCCACCTCTTTCCTAGTTGATGAAAGTGCAAACGAAAGTTTCATTAAGCTTTTCTAAACACTCTAGGTACTTGTATTGAAATTTTTCTTCACAACCTATTGAATATCCTCGTTGAGATCTTCCAAAGAAAAATTTTTGAATTCAAAAAGAAAAATTTTTGAATTATTTCTGTGTTGTTCGATCACTTACAGCATCATTTCCGAATGCAGTACACATTTTTGCGCCGCCGCGCAGCTTTGGTGCCAAGTTTGTACTCACACTTCAAACGATTTCGAATTAAAGTTTTATTTGTTGCCATTTTCAATTATTTAAAACTAAGAATTAAGCAAAAATGCAAGGGGAAACAAGCAAAAGGATTCGTGCTAAACAATATCTACTCTACATGAAAAATCCAACAATCCAATATCTACTATATTTTATGCACTCTACTTTATACAAACATCACACGAACTTATTCGGTTGCCTGATATTTCACAATTGATAGCGGTTATACTGCTTTAAGTTGCTAAGTTTAAAATCTTAGATATAGCTACAAAGCCCAATTTACCAAGTTGTACTCTAATTTTTGATTCAGTGATGTAGTAAAGATTGTAGTACAACAATACAGACTCAAGATATTGGTGATAGGTAGAGAACATCTTCTTTATTCCAATAGATCTCAGGCAATACTAACTGGTTAAGCAGAATATTTTCTTGCTCGATAAGTTACTACTGTACTTGCACGTATATGGAACTCCCCCAAATAAGCACCATGGGTTTTGTGCAAATAATCCCAACAAAATAAAGGAATATGGAACTCAATGTATAATACGTATTAATTTATAAATATTTATTAGTACGCCTTTAATGCACCCATAATACTTTTGGAGAGCATATACATATTAACTAGAGACTGTAAGATTAATGGAAGGAGAATGCTTATCGTGCCATATTTTTAGGCCCTTTGGTCTGTGCATCTGATGGAGATAACTAAATGTACATATCACTATTCATTATTACCCAATGTAGCTTGCTAGCCTAACAAATGTGGTGGATTTTTCGACGCTTTCTGACAAGAATTGCTGACATAGGATGCAGCCTCCAGGAAAATATATACATGTTCTAATGGAAAAACTGACGTCTAAGGCTTGAAGATGCATCTAAATTTAGTACGTCTATTACAAATAAAAAATATATATATCTTTTTATTTATATACAGGGTGTATCAGATATAGAGGTAAATATAATATAAAAATACGTAGCAGCTGTAATCATATACGATCAAAAAGTCTTAATGCACAGGGGGTCTATCTGTAAACATTAACGAGAAAAAAAATATTTTGTAAATGCCGTGGGCTAGAGCCGCACCTGTGCCCAACCTAAATGCTCTCCCGAGTATACCCCCACATGCCACTATCATTCAGTCATTACCGCTGTTAGTTTTGTGTGGATCGCCCCTGTAGTGCAAGCCACTTCTAACATTTTACTTAAATTCTTCCCGTCTTGAAAAAACGATTATTTTCAGGACCATCATGATTTTATATAAAGAAAATCAAAGCTTGATGCATCGGCAAAAAGCGCGTGAATGTATAGATTCATTTTCGCACGACATCATAGTAAAAAGGCGTGTTTTCTGTATCTACATTTATTTCGGTGTAAGTCGATTCAATTCATTTTACGTTATTTGATTAAATAAATCCAAAAGAAATAATTTAGATTCATATGGTACCGTTTATTAACAACTAACTCTCGATTCGACAAAGCAACACAAAAATATTTATTACGTTTTTTGTAAGTACTGAAGTCTCATATCCGGTGAAACTCGAACATCTTACCAGAATATTAAGAATAATACTTTGTAGACTTACGTAGAATGCTCTTAACAAATAAGGAATGTTTATTTTATAAAAAGAAGAAATTTAAAATGCCTCAGTTTTGCTATTTTTACAAGGGCACTACTGGCCTAGGCCTTTATTTATTCAGACTGACGTTAAATGAACTTACGGCATACCATTAAGAATAATACTAAATGAGTACAATGATAATTATACATAATACCACGTTAGCGGGTGCTTAACATGACGTTTCCTTGCATCGGCCCGGACTAAAGAATTTTTGGCTCTAAATTTTACTTTTTTTTATTTTTAATGATGAAATCCGGTTTCGGCGGGTTTGTGCTTATATATGCGGTGTAGTTAACACCAAGCAAAATTACTTTTTATTTGAGGTATACACCTGAGTATATAATATATTTTTGAATGTCTTTCCTTTTGCTGTATATTTTAACGAGTTGTTACTTTGCGGAGTAATGTTTGATACGTTACCTTTTTCTTTGTACATGCAATATAAATAAATGTATCTATCTAAATATACACACCGAAAAATGATTTATTAAGGCATCAAAATATATTTCGTTGTAAGTGTAAGTATGGGTCGCTCTGTATTTGATTCAACAATAAATAAAAATACGGCTTCTTTGAGCAAGTTGTATTAGTCACTGGTTTTAACATTTTACTTAAAGCGACGTTTTGACAAACATGTCTTTTTTAAGCTTCGTAAAAGCTTGAAAAAGGCATATGTTTGTCGAAACATCGCTTTAAGTAAAATGTTATAAACCAATGACTAATACAACTTGCTCAAATAAGCCGTTTTTCTTTATTTATTGTTGAATATATTTCGTTGGTGGAACCCATTTATTTCATGAAAATTAAACAAACTTTAGTTAAATGGTACGTGTAATAAAATGTAAAGATTCTTGGAATAATCACAACTAATTTTAATAAAATAAACATACTGCCTTCAACTGAATGATTTATTCTAAATATCCAAATAATATTTTTAAGTTGACAATATAAGTTCCAAATTAATGACTGAATAGAGAACAGCCTGGCCCGGCTGATGGTCTAATGACTAATGGCTTGCACACTAGCTATCAGCCGCCGGATCCTTCGAACCCACAAACTACTCTCAGAGTGAGGTTTTCGTAGTTTCCTTCGCCCCTTATAATAATAATAAAAAACGAAAAGAAACATATCGAAAAGGGAAGGTCTTGCAATTAAAACAGGCAAAATATGTCTTTTTTACATTCTAGGCTGAGGATAGATAGATTATTTTATTTCCCAGTTAATTATTACTACTAATTTAATGATAACTAACACAGAGAATCACCATCAATTATTTCTATTTTTTTATCACTAACCATAATCATCAAGATTTTGTAACTAAATGTAAGAAGTATTACTGCAAAGTCGAATACTCAAAAAACACTACCAGATATTTATCTTCTTTATTTCTGAAATAAAAAAATTTAAATAATGATTGGCATATTAAATATGAATAGTTTTCATATAAAAATATGCAAGCTGAATCAGTTAATTAAATTCATGTTTAACCCAAAGAAAGGCGCAGTGTACTAGCATGCACTGTATGTGTACATGAAATATCAATTAAGTTTCGAATTACGGATCATAAATCCAAATCGAATGGAAAAAGAAAATGTAAAATACGCAACAGAAATATCTCGCAGCAAATTTTACGAGTGAAACAACAACACAGATTGAAGAGTGCGGATGTAATTATCCTTCATCAAGCCATAAAATTAAATTATTTTTTGCAGCTGCACAAAGTACGTCAACTCTCTCGTCATCTTACTCTTTCTTTCGCATTAAATCGATTTTCCAAGACGTATACTCGAAATTGCTTCCAATTTACAAACTACAAGATGAGACGAAAAATGAGACAAATGTCATATTAAAATATTTAAAGCCGTGTACCTGTTCAATTATTGAAGAATTCCTATGTCGGAAATCAATTGAAATTAAATAAACATTTTCTATAACGTGGAAAATCGATTTATTTTGTCATACTCTTTTTGTCTGCGTTGTAGTAGGTAACAACCAATTACACCAACTTTACGAGGGCTCTGCCTTTTTTCCGGTTTAATAGGGACACAATAGAATTCGGTATTACACTTAATAACGGAAATGAAACGATTCTTCTATGTAATTGACAGCAAACTTCTTCGATGTAATGCTCGTCGGGTTAATTAAATATTTTTTTGGACAAATTTTATTACCGGTCCGTGCTTCCACGTCTGTCCTTATGTGTCTTTATTTACTGAGGGTTTTACACCGAACGAACATAAAATGTCCTCGATTCCCTTCTGCAATCCTTTGGGTACCGCGCATATGTAGCAAAAACTTGTTTAAAACATCAATTTGTAGAGCGTACACGTATAGCTTTGTAACAGTAATATTTTGGGCAATATCGTTTAACAGAGCAAAAAAATCTGCACTTACAAATTACATTGGCAATAACAATTACAGGAAAAGAATGGAAATTTATTTTTTCAATGCGTAGATATTCATCAAAATGGTAAAGCATAATTCCATTAATTAAAAAATGTGGTCTTTGGACACTTTCTTGCGGGTGTGTTATCCATATCTCTATGATGACTATTCAAGTGAAGTTGGTAATACGCAAATAAAGTGCTTTTGGACGATAAATACATATTTAAAACACAATTTTTGTTGTACGGAAGATACCATAAACTTCAAAGGTTGAGGCACAGATGGTTAAATGGTTGAGGTCAACAGTTTGTGTATTCATTTAACGAGAAAATTATTTTTTTTACTTCTTATTAGTGATGGAATTTTTCGAATGAATCAATAAAACCATTGTAGATTAAATCTTTTATTTAATAAATAAATCGGACGATATTTAGGTTTGAATTATACAATTGCGTATTTATGTTTTTATTTGTTAATTTAATTTAGATAGAAAAGTTTTCCTTATTCTAGAACCTATGTAAATGCATTAATGCAATTTGTTTATTAAGATTGAAGTTATGTACCGCAAGAAAATTTGTAAGTAATTTATTTTTCAATGGTGCCATTGGTGTTGAAAAATATAAAAATAATATAAAAATATGGCATAAATATAAAAATTTAAGTACATATAAAGATAATTTAAAAAGACATGAAAAAAAATTAAATCAAATTTGCTGAGGGCCCTCCTGCGCGGTTATAAGGAAGGGAAATTCTAATATTGGTTAATGCTATTTTAAAAAAAAGTGTGCATAAAAAGTTAGAGAATTTTTTAAGCACACTTTTGCGATTTAGAGCAAACGATGAAGTTTCTCTCAAAGTATCAGGTAAAAAGTTATAAATTTTTATGCTATTAATTATGTGTGATTTATGGAATTTACTTGAGTCAATCCACAGCCAACGAAATGTGGATTTCTTGTATTATATTCATAAGATTGTGAATTCGTAAGGAATTTATTTGTATTATTATGCACATCTATTGATATGGTTTGAATGTATAAATTACATATGATTGGGATACCCATACTTTGAAAATATTCTCTGCTAGATTCTCTAGATATTTATTACAAGGATCGCTTTTTTTGTAATAATAGGATTTGTTTAGTGTTTACATCAGCTTCTCAAAAAAGGAAATCATAATTAAAATATGTATATCCAATGTTCCTGTCTAGAAAAAAATCAACTATCAGACCCAACAACTTTTAACTACCCACTGTTTCGCATATACCTTACCGACAAATTTACTTTATCCCTATGCTCAAAAATTAATCATTGTTAATAATTAATTTATTGCCCGAAAACCATTCTTATAATTCGTGCAAAACTCTGCGGCAATTCCACAAAAGTTCTTCCACAGTTGAGCCTGTAATTATGACAGGTGTCGTCCGCGTAAAGTGTAACTTGATCTGTAATGTGGGCGAGTAATGAACATCTAACTAAGAGAGGGCGTAAGATCGAACCCTGTGGGATTCCGACTAAAATATTTGATTGAAATATTACGATGACACGCTAGAATACTATTTCATGGATGTGATGTATTTCTGTATATAGTAAACGTTGATGTAAATAGGAATTGAAAAGACTTAATGCTGTGCCCCGTATACCATAGTTTTGCAATTTATCAATAAGATGTTGTGGCCGACAAATATTCGCTCATTTAAATTAAAAAGAATGCTGTCCACTGCCCATAATATTGACAAGTGCAGTACTTAGTTGTTGATTTATTTTTTAAATGCTGATTTGATGATAAAAAATTATTGACTGTCGCAAAATCTAATACTTGAGATTTCATTTGTTGTTCAAAAATCTTTGATAATTGTTAATTTTTGAAATTTTAAAAGGGAAAGTGATAAACACTACTATCTGTTTAATAATTCTTATGGGTTTCTCATTGTAACCTGTGGTTTTTGTGTTGTTTAAATTTTTATGAATACTAAGAATATCTGTCTCTGTAATCGGATAAATAAACATGGAGTTACTTATATTACTGTATGTACTATTGGAAAAGTTTAAGGATTGTGGCGAAAATGTAAAATATTCGTTAAAGGGTAAGATAGCAAATCTGGGTTTATGATTAATGGATGATTTGTGTTATTAGATTTTAATTTTGGCAACACGTATCTTTTGTATTGTTTGCTATTTTATGATGCTAGAAGCTGTTTTAATTTTATTTTCGGATTTTGCTGTTGAAAACTGTACATTTATTAATTATAAACAATAATAGTGTATGGACCTAACAACAAAATTTGATTGTCGGGAAAACCCTCAAAATTAACAAATATTTGTTACGCCAATTTTCAAAAAGAAGTTGTGAATGTTCTAATTTCTTATTAATGCAACAAATAGTTTAATAAATCGATTGTAATTTTAAAATTAGAGAAATTTTGTATTTACAAAATAAATACAAAATTTCTACAAAAAACCAAACATCACTCCATTTACTTAGCAACAACTAATTATAATAACTCTGCCAGAAGCAAGCCCTGTTTGGCAGCAGTAACGAACTCCTTGGCAGCATATATGTTTTCATATCGTTTGCGGTAAACATTGTAAACCACCAATTAAGGCAAACGTTTAATTGTTGACTATGGAATGCAAGTTTATGTAAAAATATAGAATGTCAACGCCCTTAATTTTAACGTAATAGAGGCTCTTTGCGATTACTAATTATTTGTATACCAGCCTCTCTTACAATAGACGTCAAAATGGTGTAGAACAATAGACTAATATGCTCAATAGATTCTGATAATATAGAATTCATGTGTTTTTGTTTGATTTTTCGCCTCAATGCATTTACCTAGAAAATCATTGCCTTTATTATTTTCTCCTGATATATCTTCCAATAATAATTCCATCCCCAACAATTTCTACGATCATAAAATGTTTGTGCTTTACTGCAAGGATTACATTCCCTTTAATTCACTGTAATTTGAGTTACTACGTGTTAGAGGATTGTCTACATACATATTTCCTTCAAAACAGTTTAACTATGTTTTTTTAATAACTGCGTTTATGGACGAACCGCCACTGATCATAATTATATTGAATAATAATTTAAATCGCTTTGAATTGCAAATTAATATCTTTTCCTGAATTAAGTGCGAAGAATTGCTTGACGCCGAAATACTAACTTGATTCAGGTTCTTAACATTTACCGCCGGTAATTATTTATTAAGAACGATACCTAATCGACTCCTATATAATCGCAACGATTAAAATCTTACGTGATCCTTAAGGCTGATAGATATCTCATGCGCGGTATTTTTAATGCGTGGTCCATTAACCGTACGGCGTAGTTTTTTCTCTCGTTCCTTTACATGCTTGCACGCCGTCTATGTGGTCGCGCTACCATAACAATTGACATTTCTTTGGCGGGCGTAAAAACACGTTGAACTTTGTAATTCAAATAATCTAAGGGAAGGCTGAAAGCGTCCGTGAGACAGAGATGACGCTAAAAAAATTCATCGAATAATTAAGCATGTAACGATTTAATTATCGACGTACGTGAACGTACTTACACTCCTAGTCTACGGATTTCCCGCGGGCGCGCAATCATAAAGGATCCCCTCTCCGTGCGTGGAGAAGACATTACCGCCGCCTTATTTGAGTGTAGGCTGGCTTGCCGCGTATTGGAAATTAATATTCATTCATTATTCATAGTCACGAATCAGTTGTTTTTATCATTGCTGCGTCTAAATTATCACTTACGGACAGGTATTCTTTTTTTACAGCGGATGCTTCTGAAGCTGGAAACGATTCTCCTGATGCGCATCTCATACAGAACGTTGCACTGTAATTATAGTTACAGCAATTAATTGATACCTAAAGTGTACATCTGCGTTAATCCTTATACGAAAGGAAATACGCTACTTTTTTTTATACCTTAACCCTTCACATTTTCCTGACCAACGCATATTGATGTAAGTTTATTAAACATTCCACAAGACTATTTTTGTATTCATATTCGCAAAGTCGCCAAATCAATCATATAGTTGTCAATATTATGAAAGAAAAGCTTAAACAAAAAATTGATGAGACAAAAAGCAATGAGGTATTTCGGAAAGAAGGAATATGGTAATGATATGGGGTTAATTGCAAATACTATTTGCACTGGCCAATGCTCACAACAACATTGACCACAACATAACTATAGTATTTCGACGGGTAATAGTCATACTGGCTTCACACCATTCTATAAGGACTGATCACTATTTTGATTTTCTAAACCCTCTCATCTTGGATAACGAAGACACATTCATGAATAGCCATTGTTTGAAGTTATCCACATAAAAATTACAGAATAAACTCATGTATTCTCATAAATAAGTAGCAACTTGCCACAACTATGATTATATGAGTTTTGCTGCACCTCGTCTGTTTTCGGGGAACCTTGGTAGCTCTACCGTGTTTTGCGTATAACCGTGATAACTAGTGTTAAATCACGTACACGCAATAGACGGATAAATCTCCCGTGCTTAATAAAGATGTTTGCTTATTAATACTCGATAATACCTGTGTTAGAAGTTTGAAATAGAAGAATTGTTTTCATCTTGGGGCTTCAACTCCACTACTAAAATGAATTTTTCAGAGGTAATATACGTAGATCATCTTTTGATATGCACCCTTCATAATCATAAACAATATATTAGAATTTATTAAACATTGAGAGTATCGGGAAGTTGTATAAGGATTCCACTCAATCAATTGGGGTAATTGTTATCCTTCTAAAGCTTGTTTTGAAACGTCTGTTCAGGTTATTCGGTTATTTACTTGTTCTTTGTTGTTATTATGTAGCTTAAACATCACATTTCATTTATATCAGGTAGTCACTGTGTTTGTCCTATACAAAATAAAACTATTACTAATAATACTGCCTTTTTTTCTTAAGTAATAAGTATTATGTACCATCTTTAGCAAATTAAATGCGAATTTAAACTCCACAAAACTTCGATTATTAATGCAATCGAAACTACAGCACACTGAAATAGTAATTAAAAATTATTTGCAAACAATTTTGAATTACGCATTGCTCGGTACGCAGTACTTATAGTTGCGGTTGCATAAATAATCGAAGATTTGTGAATTTTTTTTCTTGTACTTTATCAATTATTCACACAGAGTACACAGTAAGCTATTTAATAAATATTTACTAAACTTCCTCGTTTCCTACACTACCTATAGTTGAACAACAAATTTAGTAAGTAAGTATATTGCATATTTGTAGCAAACCATTATCTTTTGTATATCAGGTATTTAGTGAACGTGCATTAATGATACTGTTTCCTTATCACAAGTAATCCAAATAGCTTGTATTAATTATGAAGGTGTGATAACCATTATAGAATAGTTCACTCATAGCAATACATCTACTTGACATGGTCAAATCAGTTACTTACCCCAACTGCATATATTCTTTGGCTTAACTACTTCAGTTCAGTTATCATCAGTAACTTCATAAGTTACCGGTATGAAACAGACCGTAAGTAACTTAGATTGCTTCTTGTTAGTATCAGTGTTTAGGATCTCTTTTTTACTAGTGCTAAGTAATTTGTGCTTTTGTCCCCTATTCAACTGAACTTTTTATTTACGATAATTATATTCTTATTTATGATTATTAAATATTTTTCTCAGTGTACTTATTTATTTAGAATTTCTGTACTTTTCGGACCTCTAGTGTATTTGTTTTTAGTTTAATTTATTTTTATTAAATATACTTATAAACAAGTTATTTTCCATAAACCGAAACTTGGTCTATTCAAGGCCTAATGGGCTAGCTTAGTGGGCCGTACTCTAATTGAAAGGATTCCTGTGACTCTTTTCCTTTAAAAAAATCTCTAAATGGTGTTGCAGTCCGTAATAAAAAGAGCCATCGTTGTTTTAATATTGGTTTTGAAATCAATTTGGACTAGCAAAACTAACAAAGATAAATGTCACTACGTATTGCAAATGTAATAAATAGTGTTCAGGTAAAGACAACAACACATTGTCCAATATACGGTATCAATCCTGGTACTATAATTTATTAAAAGAGTAAGCTGTATATTCTTTGTTTAATGGATAGGGTAATTATAATGTTTGCTGAAGCTGTTTCTACCACATATTTTTGTTGCTGTACTTATGTATATTTTAACTTTTATGATTAAATGGTAATATAAAATGTAGAAGATAATTAAAATATCAGAAGAGAATCCTAATTTTTATTCAATTACTTCTTACACCAAGTTCATTTCATGATTTTGCTTTAAGTATGTTTCAAGCACTGCATTTAGAACATTTAGAACACGTTTACGATAAAGAAATTGCTGGCTTGTACATTCCAGAAACAGTTTGTTTTGCAGAATGCTATTGAATTTGATGTAAGTATATACCATAACTACAACACAAGGAGTGCCAATTATCTCTTGCGTCCTTACCATACTATCGCCTTCTTTCAGAAAATGTTATTTATTATATTAAAATTAATACATTTTAATAATTTACCACAAGAGATAAAAGCTGTTAAAAAAATGTTTAAATTTTAGATAAAAGAGTTGTTATTTAACTGTAATTGTTATTTTGACTAGTTTCCACCTTTTTTTGTTGACTTGTTTGTGTCACACTGTGTAGCTTTCTATGTGTGTGATAGAATAAAGATTATTTCTATTGTTATCTGTATGCTCGAAACTTATCAAATAATTGGAAAGAAATTAACAAGAATAATTCACTGATGTTTGAAATTTTGTATATTGCCTAACAAAATTTGGGTTAATTTAAGACCTGTCGTTTTCTATATGTGGTAAAACTTGCTTCTTTGGTATCATTTTCCTCTTTAAGCTGTTCTTATATACTTCTACTGATACCACATGTTTGGCGTATAGACATTTTAAAAATATTCCAATTTATTGACCTGCCCTTTCTAAGTGGACTATTAATTATAAAATATTAATGTTTCTACAGCAGGTTCAGATTTTATAGCATACATATCATGTATATAAATATTTATGTCACAATAACATATGTTTCCAATTAATTTACTATGTCGTGACCCTGCATTCTATACGATTCGATGTAGACTAACATGTAATTAATATAATTAAAATGTTACCAGATCCATGACAGAGAAAAAGGATTCATAACTATCGAAAAAGAGTCAGCAATTATCTTAAAATTAAACGGTGCCCGTAGATTTGCGCATCCGCATTCTGAGATTGAGAAACATCCACAACGGTGTAACTATTTATGCCTTATGTTTCTTAATTGATCAATCCGCGAGAACAGATAATGTATCTCTAGGTCATCGTGTCTGAATGGAGATGCATTTATTGCCTTTTTTGCATACGAGTTTACCGGACGTTTAATGTCAGTGCTACACTATTTTACCGCGTGAATTCAATTTAGTGAATATGTACTTCGCATTACGCGTGTTCTACATTCGACGTTGTGATGCGACCTTGATATTTCAAAAAGCGTTGCTTTTAATTGAGGAATCCGCTACTTATAGTAGGTAGCTATGTGCAACAATTACGGCGCTAATCACCGTCATGAAATAGAAGAGTAAAGCGATATATAGAAGAATCGACTACTGCGTGTTCTTTGAATGATCATTATTCAAATCGTTAAGCTAATTAATTGTCCGTGTGGCCACGTCTGCACAAACTATATCGAATAGCGATTTATACACATAGGTTGGTACGAATGCTTTGCTTAGATTTTTATAACAATTATTTTTCAAATTTTATCGACCTTGTATCGCAATATTGATTATAATAATCCTATTAGTTGCTCGCTCTAAATAGGTGGCGCAATTGATGCGCGCCTAATACATTGTATACCTTTTCAAATATTTTGCAATGACGGAATATAAATAACGAAATCAATAGAGTGTAGCTACGTTCTAATAAGAAGCGGACTCGAATAGCAAGCTTGCAATAACGACATCTTAATCGATACATTGCAATACATTCCTTATTACAGACGTACAACATACCTGAACAGTAAAAAGAATATATAACTTGAAGATATTCTCCAACTGTGAGCATAACCAATAAGCATTTGATTGACATAATGCATGCTTAACGTATAAGCCAATACCATACCTATTTCAACATAGCGATATTACTATAAATACTTCTGAAATAGAAAGCAGTAGGCATCATTCAATAAGTTGAGTAAACACTGCTGCAGAATGCTTCTTCTGCGTGACACAATTCACACAAAAAAATTAAGTTGCACGGCTACAGACTGGGGAATAAACGACATTAATACTTCAAAAGATTTGGCCTTTTAAACAAACAGACACTAGGAATCCCCAAAAATGTAATATCAACGAAAAAAAAAAACAATTATTAGCTCAAAAAAGTAGATTTGATATATTGAGTGATTCGTTATGTAGCTATTATATTGCTGCATATCAAGATAAGCAAGCATGAAGTAAAAAATATAATTAGAATGCCTATTACTGTTTCAGGTCATTTAATCAATATTCTGGAAAGAATAACATATTATCTGGTTTCACGAATTCTGTACGATACACCTATCCGCAAGTGCTGAATCCTATAGTTCGTATGAACTAATAAGTAACATTGGAAATACCCAATGGGAAAACAAAATTAATTGCTGATGTGTGTACTTCAATTTCCAGTAAACACCGCGCAGCCCTTGGCTAAATGTAAGAAGATATTTATTCGAAATGTATGTTATGCGCTATAATAATAGACCTGCTGATAGCGTGTCGTTATTTTAGGAAAGATTCCGCTACTTGTTCAACTACAGGGAATAGACAACGTGCACGCCAAACAACTAAATTGTATAAGAAATTTCCCACAAATATAAATAACATTCCGAATATTACTTAAAGTGCTTGCAACGGTGGCTAATTAAGTTTGAAGCTATCAATTATCTATCATTAACAAGTAAATGTATTTTAGGAGGTTAACGTTAAAAAAAATAAGCTTAAATATATTTTTTTTAGCGTCATGTACTTGTTAACAACCTTAATCGTATTTGTAGGGATGTGTTCATTACAGCATTCTCAAAAAACAGATTAGTCACTGCTCAATGGAAAAAAAAAACAATTGGGAAAGATCAACGGTTATTTAATGAACATGATAACACAAAAATAATTTGGAGTAATATCTACGAGATATTCTATAAGAATGCATTAGAAATGCCTTTTTAATAGTTGCTCTATTAAAAAAGGTATCAACATTCAGTACCTTTCCTCATACGTATTTTATATTTTGGAGCCCAGCTTATATACTAATTGTAAGTACACTTAATTTTTCTCCTTCTTACAAAAAAAAAAAAACGGAGTTTAATCAAAACTTTTGGTCTCCAAGGATTCCCAAAATATTTCTTCTTTTTTACTGTTAGTTTTAATAAATTTTGAAATTTATATATCCCCAAAAATGTAGATTTACACTTTACTAAAGTTAATTAGATTTAACAAAATAAGGTGAAATACACTGATAAAAATGTATGAAAATTCAGTTGAAGTTTCGTTATCTGAAAAGTCGTACACGGATCAAGAAACCTGGAAAATTCATTTAGAATATTGCCTTATTTTATGTCTGAGAAGTGGTAATATTCAGTGGTAATCAGTAATTCTCCTGTTAAATGATATAAAAGTTCATAACTCCCAGCAAAAATTCATAATTCATACTAAAAGTGCCAAAAATTTTTTACTACCTCGTTCTTTTGTATTCTTCGTCTGTCTTATTTTTCACTAACATCTCAAGATTTACAGATTCGGCTTTACAGGTTATTTTGGTAAATTTTCATGTGACAAACGACACATATAAACATATCACCTTGGATATTCTTTCTATTTTGTTCCGTAATTGGTTTTTATCTTTCTCAATTATTCACTATTATGATGACCAAAAAAACTCCAAACTGGCACTGGTAATACTGCAAACTTCTTCTGTGTTTCTGCTGATGATGATAGCTTTGCTATTGAAACGTACTTCCAGTTCAGTGCAGGTTGTGGTGAGAGGTCTAGAAGAAGTTTGCAGTATTCTCTATTACATTCTTCCTTGTTTATTTTCTAGTTTCTGTAGAAAACTCATATCCATAGTAGTCATTCTACAATTATATCTGCCAATCTCTAATTTTTTTTTTCTAAATCTGTTAAAATATTTATATCAAGCTATACGAAGTTTTTTATGGTTAATTACTGTTTAGATAAATATATTTTTCGCTTATTTAGTTTTTATATTTTTTTTTTTGCTGTTTTCGTTGTCTCGTAGATTTCTTTGCGTGTTTACAATAAACATTCTTTAAACGTTGTACATTGTTGCCAGTATTTCTAGTTTTATTACATTAATTTAATTTTCCTCTCAAATGCCGAACTTACAATTTCTTGCTATTTCACTCTAATTTGATCTTATTTAATCTTATTTATATCATTATAACTTGCTATTTTCTGTTAATCGTTCCTTTATTTTATCGTATATCTGTTCTCACAATGATTGATTTCTAATTCCAGTTTTCTTTGTGAACTCGACATCTCTAATCAGTTCTTTAAGTGGTTTTTATTGATTAGAACATAGCCCACTATTAAGTTTTCTATTCAAATTCATTTATGTTACGTCTCTTTATGCTTGAATATTTACGTTTCTTATTGCCAAAGAGAAACATTCATCACAACCGGTTTTTATTTACGTATACTTATACAAACCGATTTATGGAATGACGAATGAGTCATCTCATATGCGTCGTGTCTCTCTGATTATTGCCAGATATACAAACTTTGGTACATAACTAGATCCTTTGCAGTTACACATGACCATATCTAAATTTATAAATGTACCTACGATGGATTGTTATAATATGGTTTACCTTTCCGACGACCTAGACTTCCAAATAGGTTTTTGCGAAGTAAAGCATATATCTCCACCCTGTTCCTTAAAAATACTGCCTATACCAATCGAAATTCTGTTAAAAGTGATTTAAGAAATCTTTTAGCTAAAGTTTAGGTTGTGAAGACTGTAATAAGGCGCATATTGAACAGATGAAACAATTGGATCTAGATTTAGAAACACATAGTACATTATCGTCATAATAAACTTAATCATCGAGTGTAACAGAACGCATAAATGATACCAGACATGGTATTAACATATAAAACGTCGAACTAGCACTGAACCAAAAATAGGTCCTGAAACAATGAAATAACTCATTGTTCACATGAAACATGCACTAAAATTAGTTAAAAGTTCGTCAAATCAATGAAAACGATTTTATTAAATGGTGACGGAATTTATTGATTAATAAATCATTTATTGTATTAGTGAAACAAGAATCATTGAAAATAAAATGGTAGCTTGATTGGCTGAATGAAACATGTTATTGTTGTTACGAACACCAGTTTTGGTTTAACAACTTTATTTGGTTTACTGAATGACCGCGAGTTATCAATTTTATGTGTGAACTCCAGTAGAAGAGTGAAGAAAGGCATGAATACAATGAATATTACTTGTTGATATGGTAATCCCAAGTGGTTAACTTAATGTATGTTGTTCATAATCCTAACAAAATTTTAATTATCGTTATAGAGTAAACTTCCAATTGAGAATAATGAACTTAATTCATTGATGCAATAATGGCATTTCATTCACTCAATTCACTGTTGACTACGCGTTTCAGCTTTATTTAATTGCATTGCAGTAAAAGTCATATGAAAGCATAGTTATCAAGCATTGGTAATTACCAAAAAACATCAAAAAAGAATGTTTAAATAATTAACTATAAGAATGCCACCATGGCAGGAACTCATGGTCCCTTGTGGAGGAATCGCCATATAAGCAAAAAGGGAATACAAGTGTGAGTTGCTTCACTTTCACCTTCATTATCGTGTATCATGTATTACGTATTCTTGATTTCCCCCTAACAGCTCAGGAGTTTAGATGCACGCCCTCTAAGGGCCACACGCCAAACTCTCACTCATCAGCGACCGTGGCGCAAGTAGGTGATTCAATCACTACCGTACACCTTTCATTAAGGTATGCTATCCATTCGTGTAATTAATTGCAAACCACTGAACTAACGAAGAAGGTATCATTTAATACTTTATTGCGTCCATATTCTGAATAATTTTCTGAAAATTGTACGTAAAAATAACAATGTAAATCCATTTCATATTCATATAATCAACAAAATTATTTATTGAAGGCATGAAAATATGGTTACTATAACAAATATTATGCATGGACTATTATGTACAATGATTTGTTATAATAACAAAAACTAATTTATTTCACTAATGAATCTTGTTATTACTTAATCAAAGATTGTAAATAATATTTTATCATAACAATGACACATTTTGTTCTGTCGATGAAAATTCACTCAATGAATGTAGGTTATTGATATCATGTCCAATATTTTTCTCAGTGATTAAAAAATCTAACTTCTCCCAAACAATTATACACATGAAAAAACTTTAATAACTTCGTAAATCGGGAATGAGCTGCTCATCGCTAGAATGTGCTATTAAATTCATTGGGGATAGAACGGGTGTCTTTACTCTTAGATTCATCTCTTGTCACTTTAAGAAATCAAAGTAATGGTTTTCGGTATTTATTAATTTATATTAATTGTTTTTAAAAGCTCGACTATCCATTAAAAGCTTTAATGGCCTGTGGAATACTAAATATCAGACATTTTTCAAGTTTGTTTCTCAAAAACCGCAGTTAACGCATATATCCAGTAAATGTATCGGTTCGTAGGTATATAATGTGAATTATCTAACGGCCTGTAGAACGAGATCGTTTCTGTATAGGTGTTAACACCTATGAATGACCGCCGTCACATCCATATACAACGTACTGTCCTGTCAGAATGCAACCGCCCAGTAACGTACAACATCGCGCTTTTTACGTAACGTAGAAGTCGCAACGGTGAGTGTTCAGCCGTACGAGTGCGTGCACCTGCAATATCTGACGCAACGGCAATAAACGCACAGGCCGGCGGACCGCTTCGAGATTTATCGGTAAGCGTGGAGCGACTAGAGAGCGAACTAAAGGCAAACCCTAACCTAACACAAACGTCTTGTAAACGTCGTAATGTATTATTTACTGTTTCCACTCCGGGTACCGGAGCTCTATTTACATAAATATCGAAGGTCACGCGGATAAATAATAAACGGACTCCTATATGATTTATCGCGTATTGTCATCGCAAATTGAATAGAATTTAATGGCGTTCGTCGGAGAAAGTGCTGCCGATAAACTGTTTCATGGAATAGATTGAGAGAACGTCGGCTGCCTTATTTGTCGATATCAATATTTTGAGAATATTGTATGTAAAGTATCTATTAAGCGGTAATATATGAGCACGAACACCAAATATATAGTTTGCAACACTTAAACGCTCTCTCCTAAGACTTCATAGTTTGCCTTACATTTCTGACATTATTAATAACTTTATCTTCTCATTCAGAACTGATTAATAGACTTAAATGGATTCGGGCATTTTGGGGTTTAAAAAGGCATTTCAATTTTATTCTTTCTTGACTTATTTTTTTAATTTAATTTAAAAAAATGAAACCCTTCCTAAATTGAATGATTCAAATCTAGTCCAGCAGGAATTACCTTTAATTGGAGTTTTTAAAGTCTCAAATCAAATGCAACAAGAAAATAAGATAAATTATTATTTTGTAGGTTAAATCACGAATACCCTATAGGATTTCATTTCTCACAGAGATTTCTATTTTTTCTACAATACAGGCTAAGTAAATGAATTCCTTTTTGCAAGTTTTTGAGTCTTAAGATGCAATTTCGATCGCATTTACAAAGTGAAAGTTTTTATGCTATTCTTAAAAGTTTTGGTATCACTTTGCGAACATGCTTCGTTTCTAATAATTATGCAGCGATAGTGCTCTTGGACATGATAATATTCCATATGTGTGGTTAGGTAATTTACCAATAAAATTTAGAAATTTAGTTTTGTCTGCATAAAACCTGATGTGGTTGAATGGGTTTCTGCGTTGTAAAAGGGAATTTGGCAAATTCATCCATGTTATCTAGCATTGTTAAAGTCTACAAAAATATTATAACAAATAGACTAGAATGGCGGTTAGATGAATATCACCTCACACACGAACATTACAAACCAATATCGATTTTGAAAGACAAAAAGGACTAGAGACATATTAGCAGACTTGATTTCGCTATCTTTTTCAAGATAGCTCCAGATTAAAGATGCATATAACCGTGTGGATCTGTATCAACAAAAGGTGGTACTTCGGGAAAGGTGGCTAAGAATGTCACGCATTCATTCATTCATTCATCAAGTTAAGGTGGGCACTTGATGTCCGGGCACTTGAGCTTGATGCTCATTGTACCATCTCTATTGATTCTCTTATTTCCACTCGAGCAGCTTGGTGTGCTCTATAAAGCCCAGTATCTTGCCCAGTGGAAATTTGAGGACCTTCGGGAGCTCCAATAGATCTCTCCGGAAATATTTCTGCCTGAGTACCTTGAGTTCCTCACATGTGCAGATTACATGTAAACTCGTTTCCTCCTGTAGTTCGCATCTTCTACACCACGGTTCGCTTACACAGCCTGTGTTGTATAGCTGCTTTTTCAGAGGACAGTGTCCAGTTACCAACCCAGTAATGGTTTTAACTTCTTTCTTACTGCGCTTGAGTAGGTTATCAGAGAAACTACCATCCCCATTCCCTATCAGCGTTTTGGTATGGAGTTGACCTTCAGTCGACCTCCATTTCTTTGTACTTTCTTTATCTAACCAGGTCCAGATCTCACTTCTTGCGGAATCTTTAGTAATCTCACTACGGGCTCTGGACCCATGAAGTGTCTCTTAGAGCCCTCCTTGGCTAGTTCATCGGCTATTACGTTGCCCTTTATACCCTCATGTCCCGGCACCCAAATCAGAGACACCGTGTTGTCTCGTGCCAGTGCATTGAGGGATTGTTTGCAGTCCTTAACTAGTTTTGACCTAGTTACAGGGTTTGAGACTGCCTTAATGACAGCCTGGCTGTCAGCCATTATATTAATTTTCCTCCTCATGTAGCCCCCATTTTGCAATCATTTCTGCACAGGCTGCAAGGGCGAATACCTCTGCCTGGAAGACGGTTGTATGTTTCCCCAGGCTTATGAATATCTTTTGATTAGGACTGGGCCCACAAATACCGGCTCCTGTCCCCTGGCTGGATTAGGATCCATCCGTGTACCAGTTTTCGTTAGCAGTGATTTCACTACGTGCCTGGTCTCTGTTCGGTATGGAGATTTTGACCTTTTCAGTGAAGATAATTTCGGGTACCATGCTGTCCGTGGGCATTTGTAGTAATGGCCCGTCCAGCAACGTGCCCGTAGTATAAGTGTGTCCTCCCACCCTGAAGTTGGGATGCCACAGGTTGTTGGCTCTCAGTCTAAGGATCGCATTCATTGCCTCCGCTCTCACATAGAGTTCCAGCGGGGGGAGGCCCACAATGGTCTCCAAAGAGGCGGTCCCTGTACTGTTAGTTGCGCCAGTGATACCCAGCAATGCCTGTCTCTGGACAGCGGTCAGCAGCTTCGCTGGGGAGGACACCTCTGTCCTCCTCCACCAGACTACTGCCCCGTATGTTATCGCTGGTCTTATCACGGCAGTATATAGCCAATGGATCACCTTCGGCCTTTAATCCCCAGGTTTTGCCAGCAACTCTCCTGCAGCGCCAGAATAGTTGCGTGGCCCTGGTCGTTGTTTTAAACTAAGTGATTTTTCCAGCTCAGTTCGCATCAAGTATAACACCCAGAATACTTTACTTCCTGGTTCATTGTAACTCCTGCCCAAACAGTCTAATGCCGCCTAGGTCATTGAGTTTTCTCATGTTGGTAAAGGCAACCAACTTTGTTTTTTGTGGATTAACTGAGAGTCCTTGTGAAAGGCACCATTCCTCCACATTCGCAGTGCATTACGCATGATGCCCGCCACCATGCCTGGGAACTTCCCCCTAGCTACGATGACAATGTCATCAGCGTACCCCTGCGTCCATATTCCTCTGTCGTTTAATGATCTGACGAGATCATCCACGACCAAGCTCCACAGCAGTGGTGACAGTACTCCCCCTTGAGGACACCCTCTAGTGGTCCTCATGGCGATATTTTTATCTAGCAAATGTCCCGCAATTATTCAGAAACTCTAAAATTTTCGCCCACATACATAATTAATAGCATAGTCAACGAGTTTGCTCGTTGAGTCTTCACCAAGGCTCTATATTTGGCCCCATTCTATTTAAGCGAATTTCAATCATGGTGGTAACACTTACCATGAAACAATACAATATGTCGATGCTTTTTGCATAATACTGTCGGAGAAGCGATGGATCTTTTGAACGACAGCTTGTCTTCAATAATGAATGAAATGAAGCCAGTAAATGTCTGAATCCATAATTTTGAACTATCCAGTAACAAAACAAAGCTATCATTTTGATAATATAAGAATCTCTCACAAGGTAACAACAAGATAAACAATTAGTCTTCCTATGCCCTTCTTAAAATATCTTGGCATGGGAAACAATAAATTCAAATGGACCGAATATATTAACCAAGCAGTCCAGAAGTGCAATGGCAATATTAATGTTTTAGGTATTCTGACTAAAGTCAAATAGGGGAGGGAGGAGGGAAGATTTGAGGGAAATGTCTACTTTCCTTGCTCATTTGAACGAGGAAAGTAGACACTTTCCTACCTGCTGGGAAAAAATGTCTAGCAACTTTCAATTGATTGTCAGTAACCCTTTGAAATTGGTTGATACAAAATTAAGTGGTTGACTATCTTAAGTACCGTAAAAAATATCGGAAAGAGAAAAAGGTGTCCCTTATTGCAGAAGCGTATAAATATGTAAGCAGATTAGACAAAATTATTATGAAAAACGCAATTTTTATATTAATTGTTTTAATTTTCTAGTTAAGTCAAAGTTATTTTTGCGAGCATATTTTCATAATTTTGTTTCTTCAATACTTATAGATTTACGTTGAAGTCATGCAGGGTTCATTGTCAAGTTTAGTGTAAAATCATTTGCCGTGTTTATACATTTTTTTTTACATAATATATCGTTTATCTACCACAAACACTTTAATTATTATTTATATTTTTTACAAATTGCGTGAGATAATAAAAAATAGGCCAGAATACAATATCTTTCCATTTCCGCGTTAACATTAGTACACAGCAATTAAAAAAAATCTATTTAAATAATCCCCAGCGTGTGACCAAGTCCCTACATAAAATTCATTAATTTCAATAATGAAAATCGATTTCTAAAAATTTCACGCTTTGAGAACAACATTTATGCCCTACATACACTCGAGAATGAATTGCTAAATTTATATATGTATATGTATTATGCGGTTACTAAATTAATGACATTGTCAACGGAAACAGTTGTTAGTATTATATATGATCCTTCTACATACCTATATATAAAACATGCCTTTGCTTTTTTAGCATTTTCTGCTTAAGTGATTGCCAGTATATTTTCGACAAAACAAGTATCAGATTAAATGTTTTGCACAAATAGATACAATTTTCAAAATTCCCTGATTAAATTTCGTTTATTATTTAGTTGAATTTACATAGACAAAGGAGTATAATTAGAAGTATAATTACACTAAATATGATGAAAGCTCTTTACAACGTATACCTCAAATAAAACCTGTCTTATATATGTCAAATCCATATATTTTAATTATACATTTCATTACAGTAGTACCTGAAATGGCTCTAGATGCCCGTAATAAAGTTATTTTACAGCATGTGCACACAACTTTTCATGAAATGGACAGCTTATTTTTACAGGTGATGAAACTATGCAACCTAACAGCATCTGAACAGTACAAACCAATTCTCGACTAGTAATTGTCATTATTACTTTAGTGATTTTACGTTTGTGTTGTTTTTCAGTTATAGCCATGTATGCCATGAAAGACAAAATTCACCACGTCAAAAATAAAATCGTATGTAACCTCAAAATCAATATCTTACTTTTCCTTAGCTAATAATTCATTTAAGCAATAAAAAGAGTTAGAAGAGAGAATCGTTTACTCGACACCCATGATATATTGTTGATGATTGGGGATAAAAAGTTTTGATAAAGAAACCCGACCAAAAAGAAGCTACCAAAATCAAATACTTGGTAGTATATGAAGATCTTTACGATAGATATTATAAAGTACACGTTTCAACTGGGCGCGGTGGGCACATGAAAATAAGAAATATGTTATTCCCAGACCATGCATACAAGATAGAAGCATATTTAAGAGTTTGCAAATCATATAATGAGAAAAAGACTATTTCTTGAAAATTTGATGAAAGGCATAACCTCAAGATTTTAATGAAAAAGGGCAAATCGATTTCAAGTCTTTACTGGATGGTAAAACCAAGTGGATTCATCAACAAAGTTCATGTCTTTGAGACCATTGCTGACAAAGCGGGCCGCTTTTTGTCCCCCCCCCCCCCCAAAGTGTCGGCTAAGAGCAAAATTATTTATTTATTTAACTATATAATATTACATATAAGCCGCTTACCTTATTCAAGTAGCAGAAATGGTATAGGATTACTGAAAAGTTTGTAGCATTAAGTGCTTCAAGATTCTCCTCACTAAACCGCTTTCGTCGCAATGATAACACATGCAACAAAACTTAAAAAAAGACTGTTCAACATCTACTGATACAACACACGCGTAATAAAAATAATCTTTATGGGTAGATAACGGATCAGATGCATCACCACCAATGTTTAGTCCGATTTGTACCAGCACAATAACTGTTTATCGCACACTGTACAAACTATTTTGGCACCGATATATTTTTCTACTAATGTAGAAACAATGATCGTTTTCTGGGATTTTCTACGTCGACAATTGTAGTACATTTACAATGCGTAAAACGTTAACAGAAAATTGTACTATCTCGCATCAAGACTCGACTAACACTGATACTAGATACTAGACATACGAATCGGAAGAAGTGATTTTACTGCCTTGATGATATACTATACCTGAACGTTCTACATAGCGTTTCTGCAGACACATATGACCACTCTAGTAATCAGGATATAGAAAATATCATCAGAGCCTGGGTTGCATGGATTTTCAAATAAGCAGCGAATCTGGAGCAGAAAGAACTTCTTTTTTATACTGAATGCTTATTTAGATTTGACAGAAAAATTGCTATGTTTATTGTAACATGTAAGCATACCGTGTATGCAATAAAACAATAAAATTATTTTGAATGGTTCTTTGTTAGTTTGTAGTAGTTTCAAATATATAGACAGATAATTTCGTAATTGGATATCCGCAAACGCAATACATGAACTGGACCAGTTTCTACGACGTTATTATTTACTAGAATAAATGAGCAGTTTGCACGTCCAGTTGCAAGGCTGCATAATTTCATCATCTGATGGAAGAACAAGTTTTCCATTTCACAAAATTGACAAATCTTTTGTCCACTTGCTGTAAAATGGCTTTGTTACTGCATCTGGAGTCATTTCAGGTACTGGATATTCTTTTCACGAAATGTATGCGTATACAGTATGTGCATTGGACATATAGATATGCAGATATGCACAAGTATTATGTAAACGGAACTTGTAGTATAATTAGAATTACACCACACTAAATAATAAATAAATAAACTTGCAGTGTCACTCTACAATTGCAATTGTTATTTGTTCTGATCTATAAGATAATGTATAGACAATTACTAACACAAATCGATTAGAAAATGCGGAATACAGATAGCGGTAAGTGATATAACCTAACTTGATAGATTGTAATACCAAGTGGAATGAATAGGCTTGTTTCTTGTTTGCACGATTTCGATCAATAGAAGCATTTTTATGAATTATTATAATGAAATAAATAATAAAGAAATTGCTGCTGTTATCCGGAAAATATATTAGGTAGGCTATGATCTAACGCAAAAATTCTACGCTTTTCCTGGTAATTTGATTGCGGTTTGAAATAGTTTACACCATAAATATCTAATTCAGGGTAATATCACAAATAAGAGTGACAATGGATACAGAGATACATATGAAAAGTTCGAAAATTACAACCTAACTAATCCTTTTATTTGATTTATTTTTGTTTTGGAGACTAATATTCCAGCTATAAAAAAAAGTAAAATACTTTAGACATTAATCTTTGAAATAAATAACCGAATGTAATATAATATGTTTAGACAAATTCTTCAACATAATTAATCTTTATTATTTGTGTTGAACTTTGCAAAAAAAAAAACAATTGGCTTTGGCAATTTTTTTGCATACGTCACATACTAATACTTAATTATCTCACATACATTGACAGATCCAATTTTAATCATTAATTTAAATTTAAGTGAAAGGGTGGATCGACAATAAAACATCGACATCCAGTTACTATACACCATGCACTTTCACAAAGAAAAAAAAACAGGAAAAGAAGTTTTTGTTTCTTGTTTGTAGATGCAATACGTTTTCTTACACTGAATACTCCTTTCAATTATAAACATACATAAAAATCAATTATTTATTTTTTCAATATCGCCATGTATTTAGTGCACAGTTAACTGCAATAAACGTCCTTTTTTAAAGAATCTGCATACAATTACGTTTGTATCTGTTAACGGAACATATTTCGATGAAGAATTTTTCATCTTGTTACCAAAAATAATCCTTTGAAGGTCGACCAGCTCGCTCTAATTCACATTTAATTATGTTTGCATTTTTTACGATCCACAATTCGCCTATTTGATCTGGTAAACCTAACCGAAAAAAAAAGAAACGGAACCCAGTAGTCTACTATTGCAAAATCTGTTATTTTCTTGAACATACCATGTTTTTCTCGCCGATTGGTCACGATCCAGTAACTATCATTGTTATTTCACAAAAGAATGAAATAATTTGCAATTTGCAAACTTACATGCGTGTTCCCAAATTACTTGTAGAAGCGTTAAGAATTTTTGGGTACAAAATTAATTTAAGTATGTAGAAGAAAGAATGTCATTGCACTAAATATAACAAAAAAATACGGTTATGAACTACATTACATACCATAGATGGATGTAAGTATTAAAGATGTGTAGGCTTTTTTTACCTCCATACTTTTTGCCCCCAATACGCCAATGTAAACTTTCTATTAATTATAGATTATACGCTTGGACAATCAATACAAAAATTCTTGTCAACTCTGGCCAATAGTATTAGCAGATTTGTGATGTGTTCCATTATATTAATGAACACAGATAAAAAAGAAATTTAAAAAAGAAGTCTGGAAATAAACTAAATATACTACAATCTAGGTAACATAACTCGGTATGAAATATTAGAATAATTTTTCTTCAAATAATTCATTCTAAAGATATACAGTATGTTCCCGGATCGACTTTAAAAGAGGAATTTTTTTTTTTATTTGATTTCTCAGAAAATGTCACTCTTGTTGATTTGCCCTGCTTGTTTTCCAAACCCTCAAAACACAGATTACTTTTTATGCAACTCGAACGGCTCTCGACATAATATCATTTTTCTTCAAAATTTGGATTTGTTTTAGAAGTAACTGTAGTAGGCGGATTTCAGTTAAAAATACCACTGACAGTTGTTTACAAATCTAGTAAGTTCGACAGTTGTTGACAAATTAGTATAACTGCAAATTAAATCTTCGTTAATTTGAATAGTATTTATGCTATAATGTTGACTATACCACAAAGAATTTATTTAATTCAATGTTACGGAACTGGGGAAGAGTGCTACCGAGTTGTTTTGGAAAAATTCAAACAAAAATATCCGCAGAGTTATCAGAGTTGTCACACGATGTTTTTGTTGCACAAAAAAAGAATAATACGATGTTTGGTTAACATCAAACGCTTTGAAACATGTTGTCCACACTGTAGAGAGCTGTTTGTTTCACCTTTGCCGAGTATATACCTCATGGAATTACTTTGTTATTTATTCAATAATCAAGCAGCTTTCTTAAAATGCTCTGATGTCCATGAGCGTAATATTAGGGCAAGGGACAAGTATAGAGAATCTTCTAATCGGTTGGAGATGACCAGACGTGCCCCTATTTCCATGAGAATTTATTATTCAACCTGCTTCCTCGTGCTATCAAGGCTGTACCTGCTATAAAACAATTTAAGCGCTCACTGAGAGCGTTGCTGCCTGAGCACTGCATTTACTTCGGTGAGGAATTCATTAATTCAGTGTCTCGTTTTAATATGTAATTATTTTTTAAATTGTAGCTAAACTAAGTTGTAAATGACAATGTGTTTTCAATGACAAAAATACTCCAAACTGTGGTACTGGTAATGCTGCAAACTTCTGTTAAACCCCTCACCACAAACTGCACGTACGTCAATGAGTTCAGTGTTTCTGCTGATGATGATAGCTTTGCTACCGAAACGTATGTCCAGTTTAGAAGTTTGCAGCATTACCAGTACGACAGTTGCAGAATGTGTTTTCAGTTTTAATACTGACATATACAATAAAACTCTATCTATCTACCTATTTCTCGAAAGTAGTTTATGTATGCAGAATATTTGCAATATAAATGCCAAATCTGAGAACTAACTAGCTAAGCATGAAGGTACATTTTCCAACACAGTCAATACATGTTTTATCACCCCCAGTTTAAGTGTATATAATTTAATTTTTCAATTTGCAAATAAATTATCCGTGTATTATTTGATATTTGAATTTAACTGCTGCTGTTTTTGATTTAATAAGAAAAATACCTAGTACCCATAAAATTTCATTCGTGTCTGTTCTCTGGCAATCCATTTCTGTTACTATGCTGTATGCAAGAGATCATATTTGGTTCACCTTTTGATTAAGTAATGTAATAATAGAACACCCAACATCAATCTCACTGTAAACAAGGACATTCATCATTTTTATATCTTATATTCCCAGAAGGTATAATTTCAGATGAAAGCTCATCGACTGCATTTCTTCCTATGCAACTTTTTCATTGTGTACTTTTTCGGAACACCATCAATTAAATTTAAATTGGCTGTGCACTCATTACACATGCAGCCAGCAAGTACGTTAAATTTATACATATCCCTAGTCCGTAAAATAATGAATACATCGTTTCGCTTGAAGTAAAAAAGCAAAAACAACACTGCTTTAATTTCACACCGTTCCTTGAATCTTATATCAAAAAGTTGCTCCTTTGACGTCGGTGGCAGAATAATAAATACCTAAATGTTTTCTTGTCTGAGTAAGTATTTCTTTATTTATGCTGTTCTTAACGGCGTCCCTGCCAGTACGAAACGTCACAACGGATAATATATGTATGACGGGTGAAAGATAGTGAAAACGGACGCATTTCTTTAAGACGGGTATGTATATTAACACGTAAACGGTATGTTATTATGGACAGTGATTTTTTTTTAACAAGTAATTAATATTTTCCGAACAAAGATATCATTTAAACTTACAGCAAAATGTTGTATTGTATATAAATCGTAATAATTTTGGAAAATTAAAAACGAAAATTCGTATTTCAATCCTATTTTATTTTAATAGGACTAGAATACGAATTTTCGCTTTTAATTTTTCGATTACACACATTAATCCTCTGAGACACCATACACTAGTAATAATCTTATTTTCAACAGGTTTACACTCAAATATAGGAAAAATTTTGAGAATAAAATCAAATAATTAATTAAAATGAGAACATATAATAATATAAACAGTATTAAAGGAGTTACACATTAAATACACTAGTAATCATAACAGAACTTATTTCTGCTAGAAGGTAAATAGAATATATATATCTATGTCTTGATAACAACCCAGATATATTTAGATTATTCTATTTTTTAATTATTTAACAAATTATAGGTATAAAATTTTAATATATTCACATTGTCTCTTTTAGTGAATTTATGTTTGAATAATAAATAAATGAAATACAACGGGTTTGTTGGTCCTTCTTCACTCTCTTTATTCTTTAATTATCTTTTAGACTACATGTTTCGCATATTTATGCCATCTTCAGGTCTTGTTTATATTTTGTTTTTCCTGCGACGTTTTTAGACCTGAAAATATGTCGAAACATGTAGCCTAAGGGGTCATTAAAAAAAATAAAGAGTGAAGAATGGCCAACAAACCAGTTGCTTTTCAGTTATTTATTATTCATAAAACTTTAATGTTGAAAATACTACGTTCGATATTTAAAGAAAAATTTAATGAGAACCGAGAACATCTCATCGAACTAAACATAGTATATAAACTAGTGATGAGCGAAACTGTGATTCTTAAATCACGTTGTGAGTCGTGAAAGTGATTTACAAATCACGGTGATTATAAACGGTGATTGCGATCACTGTATTGACTCATCGATATCAAATCGTGTTTCGTGTATTTTTATGTACACTGTTTTTTTTTTAGATATCACAGCCTTCCTTCATCCGAAGATTTCAATAATCGGAATATCCGAGGCTATGTGATATCTAAAAAAAAAAAAGGTAGTCAGCTTTTCTCAACGATTCATTACAACTTATATGAACAGGTTTAGAACGAATGCAGGTGCGGGTGCGGGGCGAGTGCACTGATGCAATAGCTCCGGCTATCCGGGTTATCATTAATTTGCTGTGCGCAGTCGCGTCTCGCCGTTGATCGTTACGCAATCCACGAATCAACGAATCACTGCTTTCAGAATTTTCCACTCACGGTCGTGATCCGTGATTCTCCAATCACCGTGAAAGAATCACAGTTCGTGAAATATCGCTCATCACTAATATAAACGCCATACCAACACTGATTTGTTCGCAACAAATCCACAAATGAGGCCTGCAGATGCAAAATTCGGTAAATACAAGTTCGGTAGGTTTTGAGTTGAATATGGCATGTGCCATGTTACTCTAAAATGAATAGAGTAATCTAATAAAATAACGGTAAAGGTGCAAATGTTCCTTAAAAACTACAGATGTCAATAACACATAATCACGTGAACGCTGCTCTTTTGGTACTAGCTACAAATATGATGTCTGCATTCACCGAGTTTTGCACCTACAGGCCTCAAATAACGCTTTAATGTACTTAAAAAATCCTCGACAGATTTTGATCTCGTTGAAATATCATCCCAAAAGTTAATAAGGGTTAAAAAAAGCTAAAACCATCTATACAACACAGGTCGAGTAAGCCAACCGTGGTGCTGAAGATGCGAACTACAAAAAAACGAGTTTACATGTAATCTGTACATGTGAGGAATTGAAAGTACTTAGGCAGAAACATTTCGGGAAGTATCTATAGCAGCTCTCGAGGGTTCTCAAGTTTCCACTGGGCAAGATACTAGTAGAAATAAGAGAATTAATAGGGATGGTACAATGAGCACCTAGCTCAAGTGCCTGGATTATAGGTGCCCACCGTAACTTAAAAAAAAAGGGTTGATAATTTATCATTATTCACATGGCATTTAAGTAATCAAAAACAACTTGTTGAAATTAACATCTTACAAAAAGAAGAATTGTATGTTCAAATCTAAAATATAGTATAAAGTACAGTAGGCATACCTCAGGGATTAATTCTAGGATCACTGCACTATTTAACATATTTATTAGTGAGCTACCTATCTTATACATGCAGTAAAGATACACCAGATGAAGTATTGAGCAAATGCCAGCTGATATTAATTCATTGATTCTCTAAAAACAAACTTAGTTATTAACTTAGAAAAATCTTAAATATTAGATATTAATCAGTTCATCCTAAATGGTTAAGTGTGAGGTCATCATATTGATTAAAAGATAATTAAATAAGGTCCAGCCTTACTATCTCAAAGATACTTAATAACAGCGATTAGTTTTGGGACAATACTCCCACCTTCAAACCAGCAGACACTAAACTAAAAACTAAAATAAATATCATTTTATAAAATTGAAATATTTATATAAATGTATCGGGTAAGTAGGGACATTTATGATTAAAAACTAAAATTAAGCACAAAATAAAGAACTAAACGACAAAGCCATACGTATATGACAAAACAATGCAGGTACTATAGCCGAAGTTTATCACGTAACACAAACTGGTCAATTTCATCAAAAGCTGTATGATAGTCGGTGTGAGGAACATCTAGCTGGTCTTAGCCGCCTAAAATTTCCGAAATATGTTGAATGAGATAATCTAAGTTAGTTGTCGTTAAACATTTATCAATAACTTCCTGGAAGAAGCGAAAAGAAACAGTTCACTGAATAAATGTATTAGTGCACACTATTTTTTTCGAGAAAGATATTATCCGTGCGATTGGTGTGGCGAATTGGTTAAAGTATTATATCAAAAACGGTTACTTTGATTCAAATTTGGTATTACTATTAATAGTAGTTTACTATTAATTAATATACGAAAGTTGCTATTATACCTTTTTCAAAATAAATTACGTTTTAAAATTAGTGTAAAAGAAAACGCGAAATAATTTGTCAAAAATGAAATATAAATTTAACACATTTCTAACACCACAAGGCAAGAAAATCTTCAGAAATTAAGCAAGAAGCAAAATAGACACACATAGTTGCACACCATAATAATATAGTTCGTCTACAATACACTTTATCTGCAATTCCGCATTTTTTTTAACACCAAATTAACTCCTTTATATTAATCATGTGATGTGTCTTTTATATTCGTTAGGTTTCACATAAACGAACTGATCATCTTACACTTAAATTCAAACATAGCACTTTCTGCATATTAAAATTTCTGTCTCCATATTCTTGACACCCATATTTTGACATCAAAAATAACTAGACGCGAATGAACATCAAAAACGAGTTTAGGAAGTGTTAGAATTGTGTGTGCGTAAGGACTAGATTCAAAACTTTAGAAAAAAGTACAGAAATCGATATTTCAGGCAGTAGAATATTCGGAATGGTGTAAAATTAGATTAAGTGATATCGATGTTTAATATTTGACAAATATCGCGAAACATATAGAAATAACACTTAATAAATTTGCGGAAATAATTACTAAAAGTGATTCATGAAATCGTATTCCACATAAAATTGCAGCAAAGAATTAAAACTTCGTAGAGGTAGCAATTATAGTGAATGCAAACGGCAAATTCCAACAATTTAAAAATTTCGAAAGATTAAAATGCCGCAAATTCTTTAAGCTTACACGTATGTACGTATTGCACACTCGTCTACTTATTTGTATATGTAGAATGTCTCCTTAATTGGCTTTGCGTTCGGCAGCCAGAAGTGTTTAATCTTTAGATACATTTGGTTAATTGCGTTAATTTATATAAATCCAAGCTGTTTGGTTTCGCGCTGGTTGGCAAACTAAGCACTTCCAAGAGATATAATCTCAACTCTACACGTAAACAGGTGCTACGTTGAATTTAATAGAACAAGGAAATGCTACCGGCCAGGGGTAAATGCATTTAGACTGCAATAATTAACGAAATATCACGATCTGGGAGCCTGTTTTCCTGCACAGAAAATGCCCCGCAAATGGGTCGATATAGATCATAGTATACACCACTAAAATGCTCTCCAATATTGTCCAGAAGAAGTGACAAAATAGTTGAAAATTCTAATAGTTTCGCTGAAATTTCTGATAATACAAAAATAATCTCTTCCGTTATCTAAGACAATGGAAGTGAATATTATTTTATATCTTCTAAAAGAGAGTTCTTATAACTTCTATTTTAAAGTTGCTACGTATAAGATTTACTCCTTCAGTCTGTGTAGATGGGTGAACATTACCCAATCATCCATAATTAAATAGAATAGAAATCGCTTCCACTCAAAATTCGTTAAACTTTTTTCTCTCATATAAAATTGAATATTTGAGATAAAACTATAAAAATAATCACATATTATTATGCCATGAACTAAATGAATACCTATACCAAATGATACGTAAGACGAAACCAATTAATGTGGCTCATTTTTAGGGAGTACTCATTTTGGTGGCATCTTGTTTTCTTAATTATACAGACATCTGGTTTGCCAGGAAATCGCTTTTTTCTCTAAACTGGCAAAAACTAAACCACGAATATAACAAGCAGTTTATAATTGCCCCATTTTCTTATGTAAATTCGGAGGTATTACCTAATTTCTTTTTCACTGTAATTATAGTACGCCGAAATGAAATAAGAACTGTTCTTTTTCTTTCGTATACACTTTTAAGTTATAAGTATACATTAAATCCGTTGCATGCTGAACGTATCCCTATTATTATGTTTCCGATGTCCTTTTTCTTGACATGCAGAGCCATCAAACTTGATTTAAGATGGATGTTCCATGCAATTCCACAGCCGTAGAGTAAATAACTTCATTTAATTTCATTTATAAAAAAGAGCTAATTAAATTTCCTCTTACGTTTGTAATTACAATCGTACTTTTAATAAATACTGTTACAGAATGCTCATCACATTTTTGGAGAGTTGTTTTAAAAAAACAGTTTATCAAAACAAGATTATTATTTGCACTATACTGCTATTGCAATCAATAAATACCATAATGTTTGAGGAGCCTACATCAAAGCCAGATTATAAAAATAATTTGAAGTTATGATTCAACAAAAGTTTCTTTTTAATATCGTTATTTTCTTAAAATTATTTTGAAAATTTATGGTCGAATGTTTCCATAGGTTTGTAATTGAAACCTAGAAAAATTAATGCCTGAAAGACAATTTCTTAAGACAATGTATTTTGAAAACGAGAAAGCGGTCATAGAAATACAAGAACATGATGTCAATAAAGCTGACCTCAGCAGAACCTCAAAAATTACCAGGGAAAAAGCAAAAACACTAAAGATTTTCAGAAGGTATGACAAATGGTTGTAGTTTCAAGGCAGTTGGATTGTTTTGATGCAGAAAGAAATTGAATTTTGAAAATTTAATAATTAATAGATTTCTTTTTCATGTTATTGCAATTTGAAAATTGTTTATAAATTCAAAATAAAGTAACTGGGTACAATAAATAAATAAAATAATAACTACAACTGTAGTTATTATTTTATTTACTTCCTGAACATAATAAGATTGGAAGGACAATGAACAGTATGGTACACACTAAAAAAATGATTGCATTCTCTGTTTAAAATTCCACTAACGTATAGGGTAAAATTACCAAATTTAGAAAATGCACCAATATACTAAATTTCCCAATTTTTGGTAACTTCACTCTGTCCGTTAATACAATTCTCAACAGAAATTGCAAACATTTTTTTTTACTGGGTAAATAACTTTTTTCATTCTTCTTGTTATATTGTAGACTTCCTACCTGGTTATTACTTATTTAACCATACACATAGATTGCACCACAATTACGCAAATATATCAATAATAACTGCCTGTCGATTATTGCAATGCGCTCCTCAATTTATGTGTATTTGAATGTTATAATTGTAAAATCACAACTAATACTTTGTAAGAGGAACAGTTGTACGCTACGTATATTTACAATTTACATTTTATCACTTATTGATTATAAATTGAGTTATGCGCGCGTTCAAATTCATCCACCGTTCGCCTTAACCAGGAAATAAATATTTAATCAATACGTAAAAGTAGCACTTACATAACTGATCGTTTAAACTATTTGCTGTTAACTGACTGTAAGGGTGAGAGTGGGTAAGACGTTTCTGATATAACATACCAGTTAAAGTTTTAACCGCCAATTACAATGCATTCACAACCTGGGATTTAAGCCGAAAACTTTAAAAAATGCAGACTCGCTTTTGAAAAAAATAAAATTGACAATGATTCTTCAGAACCAGGACGTGATATTATACATATGATTAGTTTGAGTAATTGTAGCTTTTTTTTTGAAGTTAGGGTGGGCACCTATAGTCCAGGCACTTGAGCCAAGTGCTCATTGTATCGTCCCTATTAAATTGTGTTACTTCCACTTAAGCAGCTTAGTGTTCTCTATAAAGCCCAGTATCTTGCCCAGTGGAAACTTGAGAACCTTCAAGGGCTCCAATAAATCCTTCCGAAAATGTTTCCGCCTGAGTACTTTCCATTCCTCACATGTGCAGTTATATGTAAACTCGTCTCCTCCTGTAGTTCGCATCTTCCGCACCACCGTTTGCTTACTCGATCTGTGTTGTGTAGATGCTTTTTCAGGGAACAGTGTCCAGTTAACAGCCCAGTAATGGTTTTAGCTACTTTCTTGCTGCCTCTGAGTAGGTTATCAAAGAATCTAGCATCCCCATTCCCTATTAGCGCTTTAGTATGGAGTTGACCTTCAGTCGACCTCCATTTTTTTGTACTTTCTTCATCTAGCCAGGTCTACATCTGCCTTCTTGCAGAGTCCTTAGTAATCCCACATACGGCCTCTGGACCTGTGAAGTGTCTTTTAGCGCACTCCTTGGTTAGTTCGTCGGCTATTACATTGCCCTTTATATCCTCAGATTCTCACCTTTTTAGTGAAGATGATCTCGGGTGCCATACTGTCCGTGTGCATTTGCAGCAATGGCAGTATCAGTGTGCCCTCCAGCCCTAGTGTTGGGATGCCACAAGTTGTTAGTTTGTAGCTTATAGCAAAGTTATTTTACAGCAAAAATTAATAACATTTTTATTATTTCCAAAATTCAAGTTGCTATAAGTATAAAAGAAAAGTTTCATATTTTCATCTATTTCCAACGCGTTATTTTTAGTGCGCTCTATTTCACACCGAATCTGTAACTCTTGGCACTTTCTTGGATAATATAAGTCCCTATTTAAAAGTTACTGTACGGTACATCTACACGCAAAAAAAGAAAATACAACTACAATGTAACTTGATGTCTGCTATTAGAATGTGTGGAATGATATGTTTTCTTATACTTATAATATTTACACTGTCATGACTACACCTGGCACCTTGATGCCACATACATAGCGGTAGATATATATATTTCGAGGTTTGCGATCGACTCCTATCGTGTATAATTCACTGATGATTCATAATGTATAAGCACGTTTTATATATTTTTTTCTTATAATTTAAATTAAATGCAAAATTGCATGCGTACACCTCTGGCATCTGTGTCGAATTTGCCATATTTAGTCATGAATATTTGTATACATTCCAATCGACATTAATCCATAAAGTACTTGTTTTTATACTCCTGGGTATGTACTCGAGTATAACCAATTTCCTTGTGGCACGCTTTTGGCTGCAAATTTACAATTTTTTTTCAGCGCTACTAAATTTGATAAAGAAGTAATCTTGAAGCAATAAAATTATTGAACCGTTCCGAGGCATCTACACTAACCCTGTATATTTCAATGCACGACTTTTGCAAAAAAAAAAAAGCGGAAATCATGTTCTTAAATTATCCACGACAATCGCAGTTATTATTATCATCCTGCATTGTGCAGTTTTTCGCATGAATAAATCCAAGCATTTAATCTAAAACTCAAAAGAAGCAACGGGTCCGTTACTTTCTTCTAGCCCGACCAGAAATAGTATCTTGCCGAAGTAATTTTGCAATAATGACCATAATAATAGTTGCATAGTATCGTACCTATACCTCTAATATCGAGACAATGGACGCCGGTAGCCTACAAAATGCATGTGCAGGCACGATTTAATGCTTTGATTCGCATAATTTAATTCTCGCCTTTCTGCGGTAGCAACAACTCCCTGCAACAGTGCGCGGATGTCGGACTTGCCGTTACAGTAGTGAGAACAAAAGGATTGTCGAGACAATAACGGCTACAGCGAAAGCTGGGTGGGAAAATTGAAGATGCCTATGTGTAGCGCATTACACCAAATAGTAATCACAAAGTAAAATGAGCAACTCGAACCATGTCGAATTCTAAATTCTATTGCCTGAAGTATTATATGCATATCCACATAACATAATAACCAATAAAACTTATCCTACAGCATCGTGCAAATTATTTTCTTCTTAAAATATACGGACTTTGCCTGTAATAAATTATCAAGGTTATCTCAAGGCCTAAATCGAATGTCTAGTCTCTATATCAGATGAATTTAAAAATTATAATTTATATACAAATAAGGACAAGCTAGGGCAAACCATAATTTAACAGAGTACAATTTTAACCGAACACACCTAACCAATTTACGCCGCTTTCTTTAATAGCAATCTCTATAATAACAGAAGGAGATTCGATGGCTTAATAAGTACGTCATAAACAAGGAAACAACATTGCTGAACATTCACTGGACGACTAGACAAAAGTTCTGTTGTACGTGGAAGTAATTGTTTTTCCTCCTTTGGTTTAGTGAGCGCAAGAAAGATCGCTGTGTCCTCCGTAAAGTTCAAGCTGCTAGATAGGCGATAAGGTTGATTGCTTTCGATTTTTGCTATCGTAGATGTTACAATAGTTAAGAAAAGTTACCTTCGTGTCTCGTGCTTGCAGTCGTTCAACAAAAAAAATGCAAGCTCTATCATGATGGGCGTTACCAAGATACTACCTAGGAGGTCTGGTAAAGACAGACAATGTAGAGCCAATAACGTAACACCCAGGATGCTTCATTTTTTAAGCAATATAAAAACTGTAAAACAAACTCATAATTTTCTGTATATTTTTTTACGAAAATACGGCTTTCTAATGAAATAATTTTATTTTTAACTTTGTATATAACGATCCTGTTTAATTCAGACAAGACAAGGTCATTGTGTGTTTTGGTCCTCTCCAGACCTGCTCACCCGAAATTCTATTTTGGTTAAATGAGGTCCCTCCCTAATTTCTAGTTCGCTATATCTGTTGTTTTAGGTAAACGAACACCTCCACACAGACAAATCGGATTATAAGAAAAGATCGCACATTATACTGAAGTAAATAACCTTGAACTAATGAAATCTAACTTCTCAGAGAGACACAGTGAAACCACACACATGGGAAGGACATTCATAACTTTTTAAAGTGCGGACATGCTCTTCTCCATCATTCAGTACTAATAGATTTATTTTAGTAAGGCATATATACTCATTATTATTTTGTTTCTATTTGATGTGATGTTTTCACAGATCAAAGTAGGCACTCTGAAAAACAGTTGTAATTAATAGTAATAATCCTTTAGCTGAATGTGAAAAGCACGATTGTCCCGAATACGTTATCTGGTGTGGCGCGAAGTGATCCAAATTTTATATGTAATTAAAAATAAGGGAGCTATGATATACTGCACAATGGTATGATACGTTTTCACATATTATTGCATTGGTGACCGTTCTAATAGGCTTCCTGGTCAAGACGGCTAATTGTGTTTGGCAGTTTAATACTGACATAAATATTTGGATAATATTACAATCTAAAATGTATTCGAATTGTCTTTTACTAAAGAAGGGTTACTACTAAAGAAAACTGCTAAATATACCCCTCCCATAGCTGTCCGTTAAACAGAGGTTGCATTGTATTTTAAACAGTCATTGTATCGTGTTCAAGCTTCAAAATCAATCCAAGGGATTTTCTGGGTATTAAGAATTTTGTATGAACTTGTGATTGAAGTCAATAATCTTATGCATATGTGAGGTTTTATTAGTATTTTAAATGGATTAATAATATAATTAATTAAGTACCTAATATTAGTATCAATAATATATAAGTTCCATCCATATAAGCAGATTGTTGTTGCTTTTTTTATTAAGTATTTAAATTGACCAATGTAATATTTGTACGTCAACTAAAAGTATATGTGCAGCAATGGTAAAAAGAGACAAATAATAACTTATTAATTATATAGTATATTATTAAACCATAAAGTTTAACGTATATATGAAATATAAATACTTAAATAAAAAGTACATGCATAATTGAACGCGTATATTGATTCAGTAATTAAATAAAGTAAAAATGAAAGTAATTAATAATTGAAATGCTAAAAATTGTAGAACGACTATTTTTTCGTTATTTATCTTATTTATTTCGATTGCATACGCATCTTTTTCAAGCAATTCTAACGATTGAAATAACTATGTAAATAAATAAACATTGAAAATAAAAAATAACGAAAATATTAACTGTAATTAATACTGAATGAGTGTGAGATGTTACGAACTCATTATTTTTTAAAGATATTTTGCTAATTTTCCAATATATATTGTACAAATAGTTCTGATTAGAACACAAATTCTAATATTATTTGGAGTAAGGCACTAAATTTTGCGCTATGCGCTAATAAATGAATTAAACGTAGAAAAAATACATACAAATGTCGCTATTGACGACATCAATGTTTCGCCTTTTGAAGGCTCGTCAGTGCCAATTCTGCGACATTTGTATGTACCGCACAAGGTCATATATAGCTACTAGATGTATTAATATACTGAATGAGTGTGAGATGTTACGAACTCATTATTTTTTAAGATATTTTGCTATTTTCCAATATAATATGTACAATATGTTCTGATTAGACACACAAATTCGTAATATTATTTGGAGTAAGCACTAAATTTTGCGCTATGCGCTATAAATGAATTAAACGTAGAAAAATACATACAAATGTCGCTATTGACAGACATCAATGTTTCGCCTTTTGAAGGCTCGTCAGTGCCATTCTGCGACATTTGTATGTACCCGCACAAGGCGTATATATTAGTAGATTGTAATTAATACTGAATGAGTGTGAGATGTTACGAACGTCATTATTTTTTAAAGATATTTTGCTAATTTTCCAATAATATGTACAATTATGTTCTGATTAGAACACAAATTCGTAATATTATTGGAGTAAGCACTAAATTTTCGCATGCGCTAATAATGAATTAACGTAGAAATACTACATAATGGCACTGAACGAGCCTCAAAGGCGAAACATTGATGTCTGTCAATAGCGACATTTGTATGTATTTTCTACGTTTAATTCATTTATTAGCGCTAGCGCAAAATTTATGCTTATCTCAAATAATTACAATTTGTGTTCTAATCAGAACATATTGTAATATTATATTGGAAAATTAGCAAATACTCTTTAAAAATAATGAGTTTGTAACATCTCACACTCTTCAGTATTAATTACATCTAGTAGCTATATATACGCTTGTGCGGTACAAACATGTTCGCAGAATTGGCACTGACGAGCCTTCAAAAGGCGAAAAATTGATGTCTGTCAATAGCGACAATTGTATGTATTTTCTACGTTTAATTATTTATTAGCGCATAGCGCAAAATTAGTGCTTACTCCAATATAATATACGAATTTGTGTTCTAATCAGAATATTTGTACATATATATTGGAAATTAGCAAAATATCTTTAAAAAAATAATGAGTTCGTAACATCTCACACTCATTCAGTATTAATTACATCTAGTAGCTATATATACGCCTTGTGCGGTACATACAAATGTCGCGAATTGGCAATGACGAGCCTTCAAAAGGCAAACATTGATGTCTTGTCATATTTAAGCGACACTTTGTATGATTTTTTCTACGTTGTAATTCATTTATTAGCGCATAGCGCAAATTTAGTGCTACTCCAATAATATTACGAATTTGTGTTCTAATCAGAACATATTTGTACATATTATATTGGAAAATAGCAAAATATCTTAAAAATAATGAGTTCGTAACATCTCACACTCTTCAGTATTAATTACATCTAGTAGCTATATATACGCCTTGTGCGGTACATACAAATGTCGCAGAATTGGCACTGACGAGCCTTCAAAAGGCGAACATTGATGTCTGTCATACGACATTTGTATGTATTTTTCTACGAAAATATTAACAATATTAAATTTAAATATTAAAAAAATAAAAACTGCATTGTTATAGATATTTACTACAGTTGTAATTATTTTTACAAATTCTAAATTTATAATTATTGCTTTATAATTTGATCTCTTTGGTGTCCAATTTTGTATTAAATTTTTTTATAAATACCCATTACACGTACTATCCTTTTTGTTCTGTGCAAATTTCGCACACTTTTTTTAAATTAATGTTCGAACGCAACAATTAGCTGTATTAAAAACTAATATTACTAATAAAAGGTTACTTTAGAACATTGCCTTTGTTTTTGGTTCAGTTTAACCTACACTATTTAGTGCAAATCAGCTGTTTTGTGATGCAAAGCAAAAACTAAAATACAAAGAAACAGGTTTAGTGCAGATCAACTGATGTTTATGTTTGACATATACCTGTTCAGTTTATACTAGTTTAAACAATAATTTGAAATTCTTAATTTCTCCTCATCATTGGGCTGCTTTATAAATTATTTTGCAAGACTACTAACAAAATAACTGATCCATTTTTTGACAAAATATTCAAAAATGTTTAATAAACTTCTTTTTGATGTAATTGGCACTGTTTCTTCTACATAATTGCTGATTGATAATCGTTTTTCTCTATTAAGCATGCTACATAAAATTAAATCAATTTCGGAATCGCTATCCGTGTCGTCTTTGAAAAGTGTAGCTGGGGTGTAAAGGTATCAATTTTGGTGTAAAGCAATGCAAATAAAAAGACCTCTTATTATCCATGATTAAAAGTTTTGGTTGCATTTATAAAATTCTGTAACTACATACATATATTCGAATCACCTTTGCACCGCAAGAATATTTTGTTCACCTACATTATAAAATCTCCAGTTTCCACACTACTACCGCATTCTAAAGAAAGTAACTTGCAAGATTCATTTTCAAGAGTTAGTAATCATAACGAGAACAATATTCCATTACTAACATTTGAATCGACCACATGAGGAATAACATCACAATTAAGGAATCTCTCTGCAGAATAACAATTGTAATCAGAACTATGGCAGTTTCCAGAATATATTCGAAAGCGATGTAATGTAACAGAGAAAATATGTCATCCAGCTGCTGCTAGGAACGAATTGATATCACATCCATAAGTGATTGGACAACCGCATTTGCAATACTTGTATATGTTAGCTATGTCCATGAAATATTTAAGGAAAATTTTAATTAATTCTAATAAAGTTATTCAAAAACAAAATTTATTAGGTACTTTCGTTTAGCAGAATAGGTACACAACTGTGTAAACTCTGGAAGCTAGGGAGAAAAGCGGCAATATTATAATGGTAGGATTGGTAAAGAGTAAAATATGTCTACGTCTTTTTAAAGACAATCTAAAGTTTCTTAAAATTCTTACAAAACATGAAAATTTACATTTTAAGCACAAAATGACTTCTATGAGAATTAAATCAATGTAGTAAACGTAAAATTACTGGCTCCTAGTAGAATATAAAATAGTGGCGCAATTGATGAATGTAATTAATTCGTTTCTCTATCGTTTCCATAAATTCGTTCCAAACAAACCGCGCAATCTATTGGCAAACAATAAATTTGTAATTGAAATGGGTATTAATAAGCGAACGCTTAAACATTCAAAATTATAATTGGGCACCATAAGATACGACACCAGACCCGATTTTAATTACGGCAAACAAGCTGTTTAATGACCGGTGCAAGTAAGTTTCGCATTTATCGACCGCGGGCGGTAAATAAAAACATTCGGTGTTGGTTGCCGATGTCGGCCCAATTAGATATGATAAAATCCTGCTCTTTTCTCTTTTGAAGTTCTGGAAATACTCAGACTATCGACGCAAAATGATTTATTATACATGTATTCCAGGAAGAAAGTAGGATATTTAATTAGCGGAACTGGTTTGTTTATTGGTTGATTTTTAAATCGGCTACCGTAAAACAATAACATCTAACAGTATCTTATTTTATGACAGCACCGTACACCAAGTTAATGAAACGTTCGTAGTTATTTTACAATTTCCGTTTGTATAAAGCGTTAAATAACGTAAATTTTAAAAAATAAATATACATTTTCAATTAAATTCCAGTAATTTATTAATTTAAACTGAAATCCTTTACCGTTAGATATCGAATTATATAGAATACAACTCAACTTCTGCATTGGAGAAGTTGCCAGCATCTGTCTTTAATTTTTTTATTGGCATGAAATTTCCTGCCTTAGACCAAATACTTGATCCGCTTCACTGTAATCCTCTCTTTTTCAGTATTTTTTGTACTTGCACTCACTTTATTTTTCCAGTGGACCGTGATTTGATAATATTTTATCTATATATCTTCCATTGTTTGAAGAACATCGCAGATGTCTATCTGCTAACATCATCTGTATTGACTTTCCACTTACTGTTGGTTAATTTTTTATCTCTTCATTTCTAGCTTTGTAATTCTTGAATTTTCCTAAAGTTCATCTGGCTAGCGGTGATTCTGCACAATAAAAAATATATGATGTTACAAATATGTATAGTATTTGTTTTAAAGAAACTGGAATTGATTAAAATATTGTAGAAAATTGAATTAAATGTGCCAACATATTGCTATGGTCACGGAAGAATCACAACTAGTCAGACGCGATTCGATTGGCTCAAAAAAAGACCGAAGCTGTTTTCTGACTGATTTATAGTCTATGGTTGGCTCCGACTAGTTTGCAATTCCTCCGCGAACATAGCAAATATGTTGACACATTTAATTCAATTTTATACATGATTTTAATCAAATCCAGTTTAATTAAAACAAAGCTATTGATTCAACCTAACTATTTATGTCAAATTAAACATTTGTTTACCCTAAACCCACTAGGTTGCATTAGTTATATTAATTAAATACATATTTTGTAGACTCAAATCATTACACTGACTTCATTTGACTACTTTACCACATTGACTCGCAAAGCAGATTGTGGTGGGATGCGACTTACCAAAGATCACATAAGATATTTATCTGGTGAATTTGCACTTATGCAATATTTTGACCGTTAGGTCCAAATTGAGTTAATGTTTAATGATTAAGAACAAGAGGTATGATACTCAATCAAGGGTACAGATTTATCGGCTAACTAGTTTCGACATGGCTCTGAAGATGTCTCTTCTTTATCATTAGATAAATATTTTATAGCTGTGTGTTCACGTATTGAAGTTATGTTAAATATATGTCGTTTACAGTGGTGTGAAATAGGAGAACTGCCACCTTTACGTTCTTACTTTTCTGTACTTTTACAATATATTCAATGTTTGTTATTGCAGAGGGTAGAAAACTTTGCGATAATTATGTTTATTTAGATTAGAACGCGTGTTTGCAGAAATGGAAAGGATTAGACTTGAGAGAAAGTAATTTTAACATTATAACTGAATCAAAACAATTGCAATTTAGGTTAACCTAATCCGTATATCTTAATAACCCTCACCTCGTTAATTGAACAATACTTATTGTTTAAGTGAACTTGTTGGATTTGCAATATATATAATAAAATAGAGTAGGTACAAAAAAATATTGCCACCACCACTTTTTTCTTGTTAGATTAATTATAATTTTGGTTAACTGTTAACTCTACAATATTTTGTTATTAATTAAATGTTTTGTTAATATGACATCGTTCCCTCAGTGTACCTATAAGAAATATGAATTTTCTGCCTCGAGCTTTATATAATAGTGCCGATGGGTTAACTAACTTACTAGGTAGTCAAATTGTAACCATTAGTAGAAATATTGAAAAAAAAAGAATTAGGTTTTCTATTTATGCATATGAATAACAACACAAAAGATAGCGGAATTAAGATATAATTTCAGATTCGTTGAATAATATAAATTGTGTTCTGCATAAGCAAATTATATTTGATGTCATATATGAACAATAATGATTTGTCAATAACCACTCAATGTAAAGTGTCCTTCGCATATTCAGGTTTGTTGGCTCAAACAATTTCGATTTACAGAGCAGAAGACAAAGTAGGTGACCAAGCATATGTTTCATTCGTCACAAATTTAAGTTTATCATCTTTACACATGACAGACATGTACACTGCCCAACAAAATTAATGTCGCTGCCCATAGCGTATTTTCATATTTTTCTATCTGATTTTTGTAATTTGCAAGTGTTTTACACACAGATACCTCAATATCCTTTCTACCTGCACAAGCAGTTGTCAGCCGAACGCACGCCTGTTCAAATGATGAACAGCTTTGATAAGTCAGTGCGCTATAGACGACGACATTAATTTTGTCGGGCAGTGTACATATATGTAAATCTTCTGTGGTTTTTTGTTAAATATACTATAAACCACAACACTTTGTAATTGATATTTGAAGTATTTTTGTCCGGGAAGAACACTAATTCGATGTAAAGAATTAATTACTTAATTGGAAAAGCTTTGCTGTCTTGGCTCAAAATAATTACAATTATTTGAATGATACTTTAGTAATACTTTGTTGGATTTGACATAAACTAAATATTTGTTTCAGTCAAATAATTTTTGTTGACAAAATATTGTATGGTCAAGTAACTGAATGTGTTAGGCTAAACCAATTCTTAATTGCTTCTAGCACTCCGCTCTCTTCGAAGTTAAAGGCTTTTAAACGTTTATGTGCTTACGTAGCAAGATGTATCATAAACTAATATTTTATTAGAAATGACAATAAAATACACGTACCACAAAATTGGAAAAGATAACATTAAGAAAACGCCCGGAGATTGAATGCGCCACGACAAAGGAATTATATTTGCTGCCAATGGTTACATAATATAAATGTAGGCACCTATAATAATATATTTAGAGAGTATTATATGGATGCGGTCATTTCATACGACGGAACACCCATTTCCACTGCAGATTTACAACTAGGAACATTCATTAATGTAATGGAGTCCGATATAAACTCAAAACCGATCGGGTAGGCAATAGGCAAGTGCTCATTTTTTTCGATAGCGACATTAATTTCGTACTTCAACGGACAGGTGTAGCACACATAAAGCACCGGCGTGCATTTATCAGGAATTGTTACACATTTTATGGTGCTACAAGTACGCGCGCACATGCATTAGCCGGCATGGAATCCGGCTAAGCTAAATATGGAGTGAAACTCAGTAATTGACATCAACGCCCACATAATACAACTGGCAGCAGCCTTAAGCGTGTGTACCGTTGATCTATTTCTATGATTCGCCGTTTAATTGAACGCCGCAAATGCTAATTATAAATATTATCACTTTATGTGCACAATGAGAATCGACGTCCAGTAAGCTTCGTGATTTTTCTTTTTTTAGCGTTCATTGTGCGCCATTCATTATGGAGTTACAAAGCAGGAATTGCGAGCAAACTATTTAGGTCATAACATCCATTTACGAGAATACTACATATTCGCCTGCTGGTTATAAACTACGTTTTATTCTAGTTTATTAATAGCGCTGCACTTTATTTCTTTCAAGAGATCCGAGCTCAAAATACTTTAGACAGTATACAAGTATGAAAATGCTTTCGGCGCAACTTAAATAATTTCCATATTAACAAAACGCATATTACATACGGAAACAATAATTACACTACACTCCAAATGTAAGGTTATGAACGATTTTCCTGATAAAATTATAAATTTTGGTATAATTTGGAACGGCTAAATTCATTTGATATGTGCTTATTTTCTGAATAATTCAAAATTTGTGCTATATCACAACATTCACAGGAACAGAGATAATTGTAGGTATAAATATCTAATCTTCGAGAATCAAATTATACGGGACTGTTTTTTTATTTGAAATTTGGAAATTAAACTTAGTTTCCAATAATTCTCTTATTGTTAGTGCACTAATGTCGGAAAAGGTATAAATCTCTCTGGGACCGGGGGCCCGAAATATAAACACCCCCGCGACACCCCTGAACATATACATACTGTAGCAATCATACCTAAATAAAACAACTGAAATAAACAGTGAAAATAAATGATAGGTATATGTAATACATGAATATAAATAAGCAGTATTTAAGTGAATTTAATTCATTAGGTGTTTTAGTTATTTAATATTAATGTTTATAGTCAACATTAATTTTAATTAAATTTAAATGTACAACTAAATAATAGTTATTTGTATCACTAGGCCAGAAACTACAGTTTCTCAGCTACCGTCTCGGTCCACAAACCGTACTCATACTCGCAAAAGAGTTTCTGCCGTGTGATACACAATGTTTTTTGGGTCGACAAATCTTAATTTTGAATTTAAAGTAGAAAAGAAATTTTGACACTAGGGAGTTGACAGTACAAGTTGACACACATGTTACATAGATACCGTAGTATTTTGACATTTTTTCTTTCTAGTTTAATATGTATTTATCAATAATAAGTGCAATGAAGACACCAGTTCATCTTAACATGGTTGAACAGTAACTTAACGACAATTTATTACTCGTCTGTCATGTGGAATCTAGTGTGGCCAATCTTTAGTGACATTTTTGCCTGCCTTGGCAGGAAAACGGTAGCAGCTTTGAAGTACTGCAAAATGAGTGTTTCTGGACGGAGGCGAAAACATACTTTTTATTTAATATATCGTGTGTATGAACCCCGCAAACGGTAGAGTATCTACTAATTTGAGAAATTAATTTACAAATCTTAAAAAAATAAAATTTAGTTTACCAATTCACATTTTGAGTATTATCTAAACCCCATTCTTTGCTAAATGGTTTATCAGCAAGAGTTTTTTGATTGGTACTGTTATTATTATTTGAGTGAGATGTAGGGATTTAATTTCTGCAATGAGGGAACCATATTTTTCTTACGTCCTTTAGTCCGTTTAACTCGAAAATCATATTAGTTTTGTTTTCTATGGATACGTTTTCTAGATATGAATTTTTGAATATTTTCCTTTAAGGTTTTTTGTTTAGACTATATCTAGAGGTAGGAACGACCGATCTAATTGTAATAGGTATCAAATGAAAGATGATCGAATCGTCAGCAAATATTACTAACATTATTTTGCAAGTTTCATGCATTTGCTTTTTTAGCCAATATGAAAATTGAATATGCACTCCGTCGCCGAGAGAAAAGTAGTAATCGTATAAATATGACCAGTTTGTATTTTTTTTTCCATATAGTTTGTACTTTTACGAAAACACCAAAGTATTTATCAAAAAATTCATAAATTCATAAATACCATTTTTCTTCCAAGAAATCTGGAAACAGGTCATAGAACAGGGGCTTTCTATCCAAGGAAGATGGACAAACAAAAAGGAAACTGAAAGAAGCCGCATACATAGTGGCGACACCAGACGTTATCAGTACTCCAAGCCTGGAATTGCATAGATGCCATTAATTCGTAACTGCCTACAACAAAGATCACATCGGCATTCAGATGGGTTAATAAGGTATAATCAGAATTCTAGAATCACAATAACAATTAAAGAAAATAATCTTAAACGTTAATTGCTATTATTTTGTTATTTCTATTTAATTAATTTAAAATACTGCTGTGTATGCATAAATGCAAAATGAATTTACAAAAAAAAGAAAAATTAAATTTACTAGCTCAGCGGATAAAAATATTAAAAGGGCGCAAAAGTACAATCAACCTCAGGGTTATTCTTACAATTGAACTAATCATGAAAAATAAAATGTGGGCGCGTGAAAATTTGACTTTCTTTAATTACAAAAGTTGAAAAGGTTTGATCACAAATAAAAGGACAGTAATTTTGAATGACGTTAACAATCATTAATTTTATTTAAAAAAAAAAAGAAAAAAAAAACAATTAGTTACAATTATGCAGAAACAAAACCATGAATTTAAGATTCTGGCCGAAAACAAAAACTGCATTAGACTCTACAATTACAAAAGGGCAATGCAAATCCTTCAACAAACAAAGGACAAATTTGTTCTAGAAGAAAATCCTTTTTTCACAAAAAACCACGTGGTCTCAAAATTTAAAACAACCTAAATTAATTTAAACGTGGACAAAACAAGCATATTTATAAAATTGAAATTTAATTACAAGCACAATGCTTCTTTTCACCTAAACCGAGGTGATTAATTATTCAAATACAAATTTGTAAACTAAAAAACGGAAAAATTAACTCTTTAAACTAAAAAACCTTCTAGAAGAAATATAATAACTGATCTTACATCCAATCGTGTACACAAAAAAAAATACAACAGCAATTATTATTTAATGAGTTCCTAGATGGACGATTTAAATCACAATAAACGAACAAATCTTAAAATAAAAATGAATTACCAAAATGGTAGCAAAGAAACAAAAATAAAATGTACTCACGCTCGTCAATCTGGTAACTGAGCGCCGGATAACAGTCGTATACGTATATCAAAACCTGCGTGCACTCGCAACGCACAAACGCAAAGAAAATTTCTAGAATATACATTGAACAAAATATACAATACTGGTGAACGCAATATGTACAACTGAATAAATAAATAATCAACAACTGAACAATTAAATGCTTAAATAAAACAATCAATTCAATTAACAAAATCTTGTCAAAATAAAATATTAAAGTTGTGGAAACTCTTTCGTGACATTGATAAAGATAAATTGGCATGAACAATAATACAAATTTGAATTTTCGAAATCCGGGGTGCCAGACCACAGCAATACCTATATAGAAAGCGTTTGAGTGTTCTATTCAATTGACAATGTGAAGGTCGTTAAGAAATAAGGCTTGAGCCAACTCAAAATAACTGTTAACTTAAAGTAATTATGAAGTAGAAATTGCCCTTTTCCCAAACCTAGCCCTCACTTTTCTGAACAAGTGCTCTGATATAAACATTATTAGAGCAAAGTTTGCTATCCATATAGTAACAAACACGTTAATTATAATACATGTATGTATTGCAGAAATTGTCATAAAGATGGCAGTTCCCATACTCCACTCCAACATTAATGCATATTCAACAAAAATAGCGCGGCAGACATCGTTGTTATCATATATTTGAAATATTAATGCGGTGGATTTACCAGATACAGACCTTTTAGGAACTATGATCATTAAAACAACCACTCCTCCACCTCTTGATCCTTGCTATCAACTAGTAATGGCATAATCGAATTATCGAATGATCGTCAATAATGGAATGATGCTGTTTCCTTCATTCGATTATGCCCACTACTACAATCTGGAATAATTGGTGCCGTTGCAAAGGCAGTGATGTCTGATAAGCGCTACTTTATAATGTAGTTACTCACTTGCTGTGACTGTATTTACCCTCGTAATATTGTTAAGCTGAGCAAAATTTAGTTATTTTAACAACTATGGTTTTCTGGGTGCGCGTTTTATGGTTGGAAATTTCTAACTTCTTATTTTACTAAAATTTTCTCAAAGTTTGTTTTTTTTTTGCTCTTCGTGATTTAGCGACTTTTTTGTATCAATAAGTTGTCTATCAGATGAAATAAGCTTTTACAGAAAACTTGCACAGGCACATTCGAAAACTATTGTACAACTATCATCTACAAAATTCCTCGCGCATAAAAAACACTATAGCATTTTCTCTGACATTAGTGATATCAAACGGTGCGAGAAGTAACGCGCCATTGCCGATGCTTATCTCCGTTGCCCATAGGGAAGAGCGATCAGCCAGAAACTACTAGATCATCCTACATAATAAACTAGAAAAGAGAGATCGCTGAGGCGTGTACCGAACACAACGGTTTTGTTAATGGATCATAATCATTAAGCGCATTGAATTACGAAACCCGTGCCGCGAAAATCGGTACATGAAATACATCTTTTTTCCTACACACGGGCGGTAAATTGGTCCGTGAATCATTCTTGTTATATGGCATCAGAATCTATTTGTACAAAGCGTATGCGATATAATAAATTACCACTCATAAAACTATTACTAACCCATCTGTTTCACAAAGTATTTTCTGTAGTCACGTAATTGCAAAAATATCAAGATCACGATTCATTTCTATTATAAGTATGGGAAATATACGTGCTGCAAATTAGTAAATAAAAAATTTGAACTCTGATAAATTGGTTAGCATTTATTCGAATTAACTTTCGAATCATTTAGCTGTTATACTTTTAACAACTAGTTGTCTAACACGAGAGTGGAAGAAGCAAAAATAAAAACAAACTATATACATAAATACCTAACAGGATGTTCTTGTTCAACGACCGAGATAACATTTCAAAAGCCATTATCACGTACGCTTTGATCTTAGTCTGAACAGCCCGTGAACGAGTCACTCGTTAGGAGAAGAACAACTAAGAATAAGTATAGTAAATTTATTACGCTAATAAAAGTAGAATGCTTTATTCTAGAATTTTTGAAATTCAAAATATGAACGAATCAATGATTTAAGTACATAATGGCTAAGTCAGTCTAAGTGAATAATTCCTTTACTTTTGAAATAGGCACTTATCTGGTGTCTAGATTATCCGTTATTTCGTTTCCTTCCAGTGCTGTGCGACCCGGAACCACAAGTAGGTTACTTTATTCCTACTGCCAAGCTCGTTTATTTTCCCTAGGTATACCCGCAGACCATCTTTGTGGTAAATTCTTTCACAAAGCTGAATTTTTTTGATATGTCCCATTTTTATCATTAACAAGAAATGGAGGTCAATGCCTAATCGTTCCTTTCTTGATTATTCTGAGTGTGACTCTTTTGCCATATCCTCCATCACAATATGAAGAGGAGTAAGATCCAGTACTACGTCGATAGCTGTTGTTGGGCAGGTTGTCATAGCCTCATTTATGCATACGCATGCTAATCTTTGCAGTTTTAGGAGGGTAATTCACCTGGTGGTCAGATTAGTTATCTTGCTCCAAGCTACTGAGGCGTAAGTGATGATCGGTCTCAAATAACAATAGAAAGATGTTTTTACAATCTTGTTTTACATACCTATAAATCGTACATATATAGAGCTTTCGTTGAGGGTGGAGGCATGCTGAACTCAATTTATTCATTTAAATCATACCTCACCTACAGACAACAAATAACTGAGTAGAACAACAACTTTCCGAGCTTATGGATATTTATCACGGGATTCTGCAAGTTTCAGTATTGGTCCTTTGTTATTTATATGTCAAACGTATCCCGTCAAACGTAAGTGAGGCCCAGATATTCCTGCGTATGCAAATGATCTCTCACTCATAATCAGAGCGAGGATTGTTTCAGGCTACGACATACGAGGGAAGCAAGCTTCTTTGTCGATAAATTTATATACAAACGGGCACTTGACTATTTGTACGGCTAGCTGGTATAAGGGGAAGAACATTATATGCGATATTTAACAGCAGCGCAACCTACTTAGAATATTCTGCGTGCGATAGACGGTGATATAAAATTACATGCAAAAGACAGCGGCGTCCTTAGATCTTTGTTAGCGCTGTTATATTAAAAAAACTTGTTATAAATTATGCATCGTACAATACGCAGTATATTTAATTTGTAAGGATAATAGCGTGATACTTTTAGTACTTGTACATTTTACAATAATAATGATGAATTACTATAAAAGTTGTATTTAATTAGTACTACGCACTAATATAATTTAAAATAAAGTAGATAATATTAAAGGCGTACATATATAAATGCAGACGTTATTTTAAGGAAAGGGAAGAGTTTACGTGTGAATTTGTTTCTATTGTTGAAGTTCAGATATAATACGATATAAAAATAAAAATTTTAAACTTTAGCAAGAAATACTAAAAAGGAAATATATAATCTTTAATCTATGCAAATAAAATCCACTGTTCATGGAGCAAAAGAATTATAACTAAAAATATACTTTGAAACAAAAATAATAAGGTATTTACGAAGTATAGTAAAAGTAACAAACGCCTAAGAATATATAATAAACAATAATCGGAAAGAAAGAAGTGAGAAATAACTAGATTTAGTTACTAAGATTTACACATATTTTAAAAATAAATAGAAAACTTATTTATAACCAAATATACGAAAGTCATTCTAATATACATGTACAATAATTCTCAACAAAAGACTACGATTACTGACTACTGACAAAGTTGTAAGTCTAGCCGGCTTGATACGAGTGTCATTTACTCTTGATTTAGAAATTGATACATTCCTATACATAATTCTTTCAAGCTGAACTTTGTATATTAAAGTAATTTTAATACTTTATATATCGCCCGGAATTTTCTTCGCACTGCTCATAATACAAACACTATTAGTACCCGAAAGAATTGCAACAATATTTAATACAAGCAATTCAAAAGCCGAGAATTAGTTTACTACTTAATTAATTCTAAACAAAACATTAAACTGAAACGAATTATTAAGATCATTGGTGAACCACTGGCAGTAAAATTTTTGGGTACCACCCAATAGATTTTCCCTTCAATTCAAGACCGCACTTTTTGCCATCAAAGGATTGAACCACATTGCTTGTAATAAAGCCGTTATCCTAGAAAAAATGACAACAATATGAAATCTTACTTCACTTTATATACTTTATTGCGTCACACATATCCATGAAAATAACAAAGTCTTCAAGATGAGCGCATGTTGACCGAGAGCGAATATTACCAACTCGAGAATTTCCTAAAATATGAACACCGTTTCTCTTCTTCCCTTTGAAATCTTATTTATAAGTGTATGTTTGATTGTCCATAATCAGGTGACACGAATGGGTAATAAGAATAAAATTAGTACTTCCTAATTGTGGTATATTAATTTACTATGAGATGACACCAGTTACTAGTTTCGACAATTGTTTGCCTTCATCAGGCTATAGTGTGATCCCATAGAGGTAAATATAAAAAGTAAAAACAACGGAAGAATTTAAAATTCTTACATTGCTTTTGTTGTTTTAATATTGACCATTCTGGGGTCACGCCGGATGAAGACAAACAATTGTCGAAACTAGTAGCTGCGGTCATCTCATAGTAAATTAATAAACAACAATTAGGAAGTATTAATTCTGTTCTTATTACCCATTTATTTATAAAGTTCTATATATTACCAAATATTATTGACTTTTGCAGAAGCTTTTACACACAATGTTCTTGCTGACACTGGCATTATTACAAATATACTAACATACGTATATTTGTAATAACACCATCGCTCCAAAATTGTAGTTGTAATATATGCAAAAGTTTTCAAGAGTTATTTATTAAACTATTCGCTAATAAATGTTTTTTTTTGTTTCAGATTATCTACAGAAACCATATCAGTATTAAAGGAGGCACTAGAACGGTACAACAGAAGATGTTCAGAAACCCAAGCGAGAGGCAATAAAATTATCGTTAAGCTTATCGTTATAATGGATATAACCGAAGCATTCCGTACCGAAGATATCTCCAAGACCGATTTTTTCGATTTTGTAGTAACTTCAGAGGCAGAAACCCAGTTCACGAAGCAAATGCGAAACGTGAACGCATACCTGAGCAACAATAACGAAGAAACCCAGTAAAGAAGCGAACAACAACATGCTCACTGCGGACATCAACCACACCGGCACGACAACTGCTACCAGCGAGGCGTCCACAAACTTCGACGCCTCGTTTTGGGACGACAAGGAGACGGTCAAAATCGAAACCGCAATTTTAGAAGATCTCAATAAATACTGCTGGTCGGAGCAGGATATCACCAACGGCGTTGCAGTTAGCAAAAACAGTAATAGTACGAATACAGATGGTCATATTTATACGTTAACGGTATTAAACGGTATAGACCAATCACCTGCGACGTGGTACAGACCACCTATGGCGACGATAATTAAGGAGGAAGACGTATCGATGTCTAGTCCTAATTCAATGGAACATATGCAACAAAGTTTAGACATAGATTCGATATTGAGCATAATGCCGGGACAAATAAATGGATTTAATAATAACTTCAACGAAGGAACAATGAGTCCTAATACGGACGGTTTAATAAAGTCTGAGCCTTATCCGTACGAGGACAGCGGTTATGCAGACAACAAAGACGAACTAGCGAACTCCTTAATAATAGACACTCCGCTCCTAGATGCCCACGATAACTTTAACAACAACAACAACGACTGGAAATTGAATAATAATAACAATACGAACAACAATGGAACGCCAGATTCTCTCTTAAGGAGCGCTTTACAAGGAAAAGCTTTCGTCAGGTATAACGGAGCGGTAAAAGCTGTGAAAGCGGAGAATAATACGGAATTAAGGCGGGTACTGTCAACACCACCGACCACGAAAACAGAGACTACGTACGTCAAAGATGAACCGGACAAGATGCCGATTATCATTTTTGAAGAGCACGTCACACAAAGGCATAACGACTCAGACAATCCATCCAGCACGCATAGTATGGACGATATTTTATTATCTCAATTAGACAATGCATATCCAGAAGACTACGAGAAGCTGAAACGCATAGCGAATGAAGTCGTGGAGTCTGTCAATCAGTTTTGTCAGATCGATACCTCAGTCGAAAATGTTTACAGTATTAGTACCGATCAAATTGGTATTTTAAGTAATATTAATTCACCGATCACGATAACTGCACCTGTGGTTACGAGTACTAAGACGACGAAGAAGTACAAACGATCGAACAGTAACAATAAACAAACCGCCGTACAGAATGCGAGCTCTACGAGCAATGGCGTTCGGAAAGAGAGAAGTCTACATTATTGCAGCATCTGTTCCAAGGGCTTCAAAGATAAATACTCCGTAAACGTACACATTCGAACGCATACCGGCGAGAAACCTTTTGCCTGTAGTTTATGCGGGAAAAGTTTTAGACAGAAAGCGCATCTAGCTAAGCATTATCAGACGCATATAGCCCAGAAAAATGCCGCGGCTGCAGGAAGCGTACCTACAACCAAAGCTAAAACGAGGTAGCTCCATTTAGAGAGAAGCGTTTCGCTGAATAAGGATTAAATTTACGTATCTGTATAAACAAGGAGTATTAAAATATTGTTGTTGATTTTGAAGAAATCCGTCCAAATGCGTGTTTGGAACAGCAAAAACGTTATTTGTCTGCTTCCGTTTCACAAAGTTATATGTAACTGAAACTGTGTTTGTTCCTAAGCCTACATATATATTTTGCGTGTATACTGTGCTGTGATTTTGTATGTGAAATTACTTCAAAAATGTGTAAATCTTTTGTAAAAATTTGCCTAAATTCTCTTGCCATCTCTGTATTATTCGCGTGCTTAAACTATAGTAAAGCTATAATGTACTTAAAACGAAATTAAATCATGTTTATTTATTTATGTATATCGGCAATGTATTAAGGTTGTAATTTCTTCAATTTATTTATATATTTTGTATTATAAAAGAATGAGATTGTTTAAAATGCTGCTTACCGTAAATCTTTCGAATTAAATATGATAGTCAGAAATTATTACTGTTTAAATTAATTTATTTTCGAACACAGGGTATATGCTTAATTATTAGCAGCGAATGATTTTAGGAGCTGTATTTTACTTCTCATTCTATAAAGAAGTGTATTTCTCTTCACATATTGTACGTATGTCTTGTTTTTCCCTAATCCTTACTTGTATAATTTTCTAAATATATATATTCCTAACAAAATAATAGTATTATTATCAATAGTCCGATCCATTGCATGTATGAGATATGTATATTTAACAATATGTCACTGAATGAATTTTAAGCTTTTTAGTTAACATATACTCGTACGTTTAGGGCTTAGCTACGTAGTCAAACTACCGTTTACCATGTATTAAGGCATTATGTGACCTTCTTTACCTATACAATACTCACATGTAAAAAGTATTTAACATTAAATTGTTATTTTGTATATTTAATTTATTTAAGCTTATCTGATAAGTGTGACAATAATGTGAGTACAAATTCGGTCTTTCGTTCTGTAAAGACGGCAGCCTACTGCATACAGATCCATCCTCTTGAAAGGGTGGATTTAAAATTATATTACCACCAACTCAGATTGTTGTTTATTGTTTTTTTGAAAGTTTATCCTACGTTACTGATGTAATTTTACTTTTACTTACTTTTTGTTGTACCTACTGTTTATATTTTTATTTACCGTTTGATATTTTATGTACGCCCAATGAAACAACATATATTGACGTAGTTGCTGTATATTGTGTAACCTTTGATATATGTCCTATCCACATCAGCTAAGTACTTGCCATGGTTATGGGTTATCGTCCATATTTTAAAGTCTGGATCTCAATAATAATTTCGTTTATTTACACGGCTTTGTTTGCTTGTATTTTCTGGATGACAATACATGAACCCACTGCCAAAACTATACAGTGTTCTACCATAAAGACAGTACCCTATTACGTAGACAAAACACTTGTGTACTATTTGCTACTATTTTTTAAACTGTTTGTTTTGTTATTTTTACAACTATTATTATAAACGCAACGAGCCATAGATATAGTTCTATATACGTTTTGTATAGTTTTATTAAATTTTATGTTCTCTTTATTACTGTAATATTGATTTTATTAAAGTATTTTTATATCTAGTTTTCATATTATTACATTTTATAATTTTATATTATATAATTATTATGAACTTATTACAAAATAAATGATATTTTTAAAATTATAACATATGTGTGGTTATTTGAGAGGGTACACTTTTATTAAGAAATATCCTTTAATTTTCAGAAAACATTAGTTAGATATACAAGAAACGAATTACCGTACCACTAAAAGATTAAAGAATATGAAAATTATCACTGGCATATACCTACAAATTTTGTATTTTCTGCTTAACATTTTAATAGGTATATTGTTCTTTAAAATCTATTTTCTCGAATAAAAAAAAAAATAGAAAAAAAAGTCAATAGTGGATGAAAATTTCAATTAATGATCGTTAAACCAATAATTGCATTGTTGGAATAACTACAAATTCTATAATTTACTAAAAAAGCATTTTCGTACAGATATAGTAATTAAAAAGGAGCTTATAATTTTCAAAAGAGAAAAACAACATATAGGTATATGGGTTATCAAATTCATTTATAAACATAAATCGAAGGCAATTGTTAAATAATGATTCCACATTTATATTATCAACTTAATATACAATTATTTTTTTATACAAATTAACAAAACAAAAGTATTAATTTGTTTGCACTGTTTTATTTCCAGTCAGATATTTTCAGGATTTCAGAAGTGCACTTCCAGAATATATTTTTATGCGCCATCTACTTGCAATCATTAAAATAATACACTGAACACACCAAAACAGAACAAATTCAACAAATAAAAAGTTAGGTTAGGATTTCTCGTCTCCGTTATAGGCAATAGGTTATATTCGCTATCATATTATTCATCGTTTATTCATATTGCGAAAGTTACAGTTAATGTCACAATAAATATTAAACGAAGAAACATATATTGACTTAATTTTAATAACAATATGGCAGCATTATTAAAGAAGCGAGCTTTTTTAGAATACGGTCAACTAATTCAGGTAAGTGTGATACATTGCACCCTGTAATAGTATTTTGAATTTATAGAAAAATTTTCGTTTTGTAGGAAACCCAAACTCAACAACCATTCAAGAAATTACGATTAACAAAAAAGCCTGCTGTACGAAGCTTTGCTATAGACTTTTTAAGTTGTTTAGAGAGTTGCTCTAACAGCAATGAAGTACTACAAATCTTGCTGCGAATTGATGCATTAGAACTCGACAAATCAGATTTAACAGATGCACTTAAAATGCTAACGGAACACTTCAAAATTGAAGCAGAATCTGCAGTTCGTGTCAAAATATTATCCCTACTTGGTGATATTGGTCAACAGTCAGTATGTGATATTGCATTAATAATAGATGAATGTATTTTGCTTGTAAAAAATGAGCGATCACATAAGGTTATAGCCCAGGGAATAAATACAATTCTTAAGCTTGCCAAATTAATACCTGACAACTTACAATTACACCAGAAGCTGGTAGACATTGCTAATAATTATTTAAAAGATACGAATCATACGGTAAAATGTAAATGTTTAGAAATTATTGGTGATTTGACACCTGTGCATACAGGTAAACAAGGGGAAGATATTTTAAAACTAGTGAGTTCTTATTTTCATAATGACGATGCTAGAGTTCGCAGTCAAGCTTTTAGTACTATGATCACCCTTCACGAGAAAGGCTTTAAGCTTGATCCTGATATTTATGTGAGCGTTTGTAATGCATTGAAAGATGATTATGAAATAGTTCGGCAGGTTGCATTAAAGCTGATTTGGGTATTAGGAAATACTTACCCTGAAAAGTGAGTATTATATAGTTATCATGTGGAGTTTCGGTATTTACCAACAATCTTCTTTGCAGTGTTATTATGCTTCCAGATAGCGAGCAAGAATTACGATTGGTGGATGATGCTTTTGGGAAAATATGTAATGGTGTTACTGATTTGTCCATGTATGTAAGAACTCTTGCATCTAAATTATTAGGGACAATGAATTTAGTTTCATCAAAATTTCTAAATCAAACATTAGATAAAAAATTAATGTCCAACATGAGGAGGAAAAGAACAGCTCATGAGCTTGCGTGGGAAAATGTTACTAGTGGCGAATGGGCAAGTGGTAAAAAATGGGCTGATGATGCTCCTCGGGAGTTAATAGATGCAGATAGCATTAGCTTGATGAGTAGTGGAGCTTGTGGAGCCTTTGTACATGGACTAGAAGATGAATTTCTAGGTGATTACAAAACGTCATTTCTTATACCTTTACAGATTTATAGAACCTTCTAATTATGTTTTGACCCTTACTGGTACTAATCACTCCAATGTTCTTCCTATCTTTGCGCCATAGACTTTCATGCCCTCCGATCCATGTATCTTTGTTAAAATATTCATTGGTAGGCAGTCATTTGGGATTTGCTTTAATGGTTATACCAGCACAATTGCTTATCCTTTGTGAGTGTATTATATTCTTCACTCTCATAGTTTCACCAATTTTATCCTTTCGTACCCATTGAATTCTAGATAGTGCTAAAGTTTATTTTCAATCGGTTATTATTTACCAATGTTCAGATCAATGTAGTAGGTAGTACTTTTGAACATAGTATAACCTATTTAATGTTTTCCTTTAACACATAAGGAACCTAGTTCAGTAAATCAATCACTTCTTTGGTTTCAACAATCCTGTTTCCATATTCTTTTCCAGTAGGTTTGAAACAATCAATGTTTATTACTGAATAAATATACCTATTTAATGCCTTACAATCGTGAATTCCATATCTGCAACTTTGAGCATTTGATCATTTATGAGTTGAAGTGCATATGTGCCCCAAACTAAAAATATTGTCTACACAGGAACACTCAGTTCAGAATCCTATTTGCCCTCTTGAATGTATAATAATTTAAATACTTACACATTTGGTAACAATTTTATTACAGAGGTACGATCAGCTGCTGTTGAATCACTATGTCAATTATCATTGAATAATCCACAGTTTGCGAATTTATCGTTGGACTTCTTAGTGGATATGTTTAATGATGAGATTGAAGACGTACGATTAAAAGCTATTGACAGTTTAAGACTTATTTCTGAACATATTATCTTAAGAGATGATCAATTAGAAACCATACTAGGTAATAAATACGAATTAAATCAACTTTAACGCTTATGCAAAACTATTAATTCACACTAGGTGCATTAGAAGATTTTTCTCAAGAAGTTAGAGAGGGTTTGCACAGAATGTTAGGATCATGCTGCATGTCCACAACTGCTGGACTAAAAATGTGTGTTGAAAAACTTTTGGATAACTTAAAAAAATACCCACAAGACGAAGATCTACATATAGGTGCTTACAAAAAGTTGGTGCTCAACATCCGGAATTAGTTCTACCACTGGTGCCGCAACTTCTAAATATACATCCATTTTTTGATATGGCGGAACCTGATGTAGATAATCCACAATGTATCCTTTAAGAGTTTCAGTTACTATTTCATTTAAAGAATTTATCATTTCCTTAATTTTTTATCAGATATATGTATTTTAATATTGGTGCTAAATGCTGCAAAATACTCTCCAACTATTCTACCACTATTAGAACCGCACACATTAAAACATTATTCATATTTAAGAGACACAATGTCGAGCCTAGTACCCATATTAAATTTTGCGGATAATTCTGGGGCAACAATTATTGATAGACCTAAAAGTGTTCCAGAAAGTTTGCAATTTTTGAAGACCATTGTAAATAGCTTAGATATGACAACAACTACCTTTAGGTAAATTTATTATTGATGCACACACTAATTGATATATTTTAATTATTCATTCTAGAGTACAAACCAGCCTCTGCAAACAGCGAAAGATCATTTGCAAAGGTTGAGTGAAATGGATACTATGGTCTCAGGTACAGCGCAATTTACAGCTTTGTATATCGGCGCTCAACTTCTGATGTCCCAAATACTAGAGAAAGGATTATGGATGAATCCATTGAGTTTAGCCACGCAACAAACAAATAATCTGAAATCTAATATCCAACAGCTTTTGCAATATTGTTTGAAGTTGCAGCATTTATTTGTTGGTTTAAGCACTGCTGAACGTTGCGCGGTAAAGCAATTTCGATTACGAGCATTGGCACTAAATCTTGTGTATATTGTTAAGGGTAAATCTAATTGATTGAAAGTCTAATTGAATTCGAAACATTTAGCATCATTATTTCAGGAAGTAATTCGTCTGCCTTGGCACCATGTCATCACTTTTTATCCGCAGTGGAAGATATGCAGAGTGAATTAAATTCAGCGAACCTAGAACCTGATAATTTCACGTCAGCAGTGTTTAAAGAGCTTTGGTTGTTAGAGGAACCGAGCCAGGAACCGTTGCCAGATTACTTATTCCAATATTAGCTGAAGCCAAATTAGGGAAAATACCAGATCCAAATGTTGAGGTTTGAACATCAGCAAGGATTTATAAATATAAAAATCTAAAATACCTAATTATAGGTGAAAATGAGTTCGGCTCTTATATTAGATCCAAGTGGTCAAACAGACAGCACATTGAAATTTACGGCTGGTTTAATAATGGCTGTTCCGTTTGAAGCGGAATTGTTACACTTATCTGATCCAAGTAGATTGAGATTGAAAGTCAAATATCCGGACCAAAAAACGCAGATTTTATTACCTAGACCTGCACATTTAAAGCCGTTGTACATAGATGAAACTTTGAACGGTAAATATCAAAGATTCTAATCTAATTGTCTCCAAGCATTTGTATTTGTTGCAGGCCATGCAACAGGACACAACTTGCGCTTACTAACAACAGTTTTATTATCCCATCAAGTCTGGTCTGAAGCTTGTAATGTAGAAATTAGCATAGGTCTTGCAGTTCCTGAAGCAGATGTTGGTAAAAGAAAGACATCTACAGATAGCATACCGTCATTAATAGATCTTTGCAAACCAGTTAAAGTTAGTGTCGCACCGAAGCCTATCAAAAGGACTTTATAAAATCTATTTTTCTCATAAGGTGTATGTATAAAACTTATTTTTTTACGATTAAACGTTTCAGTATATTTAACACTAATCTTTATAAAGAAGTAGATATACATGTATGAAAACAAAAAGCTAATATCGTTTTAAAATATCATCAATTAGTTGCGGCATAGTACAATTATACGATCAGAAAATTATCATTTTTTACATTTTGACTATGAATTGATTTTATCTTATTATAAATATCTTACAGTAAATAAATAATTTGATATTTATGTTCGTTTCTTTATCTTAGAGATCGAAATTCCGAAATTTAAATATTAAATTCTTATTATATAACTAACATTATATTAAGTAAGATTTCGTATTTATACATCCATGATAAAAAAAATGATTAGGCTTCCTCGAACCTTTTATATAAAAAAAAAAAACTGAAGATGTCAAAATAGCGTTCCAACAGCGTTTTCTACTGAAACTACTAGTAATACAACTAGAGATTCGGATGAAAACAGTCTCATATTATCCCAACAGTATACAACAGATATCACATTTAAGCATGCAGAAAATTCAGACCCCAGAATTAATACAGGCATAAAATATGGGCAGGTACATATTCAGAATTGTTAAATTTCTACAAACATTTAACACTCTGATAATTCCAATAACATCAAAATTTGACTAAATGGTAGTTTTTTTTTAATGAATAATTTTCTAGCTTAAACTTATTAAGCTATCTTTCTTTCTTACCACTTAGATATGCAAATATTCAATAAAATATTTTCATGTAATTGACTAGTAATTACGTAATACACACCCATATAATTTGTAGAACAGGCTGCTAACAATCATTTCAATCCCACGACTTTTCGAAAATCTTTAAAAAAAAACTCTTTAGATTTTATCTATTAGGCAAATAATCAGAAAAGCCGCAAAATTATTGCAAACGCCTGCCAATAAATAACTAGGTACCTTATACTAACTAAAAGTATGGAACACTAACGTTAAATACCGAAATGATTTCAAATAGTGATATGAGGATCATATTTGAATGAAATTTCAAGTTATTTCATCAATGGTTACTTGAATGGCCGTCATTTAATGAATAATCACTCAAAATATCGTAATCACTCGAATGCCTAAATCCTAGCGTAAAGTTTGCATTCGAACTGCAAAATTTTACCTTGTATTTTCTATTTCGACAAAACTGAAAAGGAACATAAGCTGTCTGTATTTTTTATATTATATGCGTGAAATTAAATTATGCTTGAATTTATAAATAAAATGTATATATGAGATTTCAGTTATACCTTACATTATGTATATCCAATATAAAAAAATAACGTAATAAAATTGTGCTTGCAGAAAAAAAAACATAATAAAAGCTTTTATATGAAGCATGTGTGAAACACTTATTTTTCCAGAAAGTTGTAAACAATGTAACATCACAAAAGAATGTATTATTGAAATGCATTAAACATTCGATTTGAGATTGTCATTTCAGAAAAATTAAGCGGGCAGCTGTATTTTCCCAGAAGAAGTTATGAGCTTTGTTCTTTAGCTGAACTAGTTTGGTTATAGTGCTGCACTAGCACAGTGCTAGAACGAAAAGCACTGCACTGCAAATGAGTAAGGCTGCCATATTGAACTAAACCGTTGCACTACCTCGTGGGCTAGAGCAGATAGATGGTACAGTGAACTCTGTTGTACAAAGCATTAATGTACTGCTAAAAATAACAACGTATCCGACGTCACTTGCAATAAAAAGAACAAAGCTATGGTCAAATGATCCAATTTTCTGTGTAAGGTGATTCTATTTACAAAAATTGCAAGTTTGCTTCTCTAAATATGACTGACGGACGTAAATCTGGGGCTATGTCTTAATGGTTCATAATCCGCCTTTGTTTTGACAAACAATATTTGGCAATAGGGATTTACGAAAATTGTATTGTATAGTATCTACCAAGTTCCTATCTTTAAATGTTATTTCTGTGAAATGCGTGCGGTGATATCAATCATATTATTTTGGGTTGTAACAAACACTTGGATAAAATCAATTTATTCCAGCTGGAACTATTAAATATGGGTATTCAGTTCCCAATTAACATCAATCATCAGATATCGTGGAACAGGAAAGAGATCAATTGTAAAATTTGTCATATGAAAAATATAGGTTTTAATATTTAGATTAAGTCTTCCTTTGTACTGCTATCCCATATGGGTTCTTCCTTTGTTCCGTTGGCCTACCTGTTTGTTCTAAGTCGCCCGATGGGCCCCGGATGTGAAGCGTGTCTAAAGTTTGACCCTTGTGTTCGTACGGGTTGCCACTTTTACTTGAATTTATCAAATCTTACTTCACTATTCTTTCGTGGTGAATAAACTGATCGGAGTGAACGATATTCAATTCGTTCACTTAATTTCTTTCGTGCATGTTCAATCTCCCCACTCTGGCAATTGAAGTGATTGCATTCAGAAATCCTCTTACCCCTCAAGCGCAAAGAAATTCTACGATCAGTTGGTTCAATAAACGCATCCTTTTGCTTGGGAAACTGAAAGTGAAAAACTATTCACATTCAGTTAGTTCACTTTATTCACCACGAAAGAATACGCCTAATATGTACGTGGCTAATGGTTAACGCCAAGGCCAATTTATTAACAACAACAAGTTCCTATCTTGATATACTACACTGCAAATAATATGAAACCGGAAAGCTTAAAACCATAAATGTATTGAAAGGTAAATACTATACTTTGTAACATTAGTTTTACGCATCTCACTAGTTTAAGATAATTATTATCAGTTTTATTCTTTTTAGATGAACTGGCGCACTGAAGAGTTCTTTTTAGTGCAAATAACGTCAGATACGTTGTTTTTTTTTTCTAGTAGTACATTAGTACTTAATACAACAGTTCACTGTACCACCTGCCCTAGCCCGCTAGGGAATTGCAGTGGTGTAATTCAATATAACAGCCTTACTCATTTTCAGTACAGAACTTTTAGTTCCAGTACAGTGCTACACTAGTTCAATGAAGAAGAACAAAGCTATTATACGCGTTTGTTTGTATTTTACAGCATGATTTGTGCGTGTTTGTTCAGCAAGCAAATCCAGATCACAAAGAGAATCCTCTTTCTGCTCGCGGTCCGACGTCCGAGCAATTACGAGCAATTTGTGCAACATAACCTAATGGCACTAACACCGTGTTGTAAGCTGTCGTTTGTAAATGTAATCCGATTTATAAATGCATTAAATATGCACGAAATAGATAATATAATGATACCAATGTGATTGATGTAAAGAACGATAATTATATTTTAAAAACTTCACTTGGTAGGTACATAAATACTAGTATATGATGCATTTTTATTGTAGATTCATTAATTTGAAAAATTATTTTTACTTTTCCTGTTCATAATAGCTGTGACAATCTGACAATATAAAATAATAAAATTAAGGTTATATTGCAATCGAGCGCGTTTGTTTGTACCATCTTTAAATCTAACTCTTGAGACGCTCTTAAGTCTACTGTGATGACGTCACTAGATATTGCTCCAAGCACACAAACAAACAAAGCTATTGTTATAGTGGCCGTTCGAAAATTTTCGAACATAAACATTTTGAATTAGTGATAACCAACTGGCTTTGGCAAGCCAATTTACATCTCCAAAGATGCAAAACGTATCTAAAAAGTTATATTTTTATATTCAAAATATTGTGTTTGCATTAAAATCTTTAATATTGACAATAGAAATCCTTTTTTAGATGTAAATATGCTTTACTTTTCAAGTCCCGTTTATACCGACACGTTAATCTTGGATTGATTTTAATTGACCCTTGAATGCAACATTTCAGTTTTTTAATACAGTGAAGTTTACAGTTATTTTCGGGTCAATTAAAATTGATTCAAGATCAACATGTTGGTGCAAACAGCAGCTAGTTGCAATAAAGAAATATATTTACATCATCTCGAAGGTGTTGCGTCTTCTGGCATCCCCACAGAAACGTTTCGTTCACTATGTTGCAAGCAGAACATAATATAGGGCGGAAGCAGTTTAAGGAATGTTGCAAACACCAGAACAGCTTGTTTGAATGACGTTTTTGAAGGACACAAATTTATTGAGAATGGATTTCAGAACAAAACCCCTTAAATCGATTATAAATAAATATCTTGCTGCAGAGAATACAAAATATTAGTTTTATGTATGTTTTACAAACTTAGAGATATTTGAAATGACATTTTCCACAAAAATTTTAAATAAATCTGGCTGAGATTTAGTCTTCAATCATCAAGTAAAAAATCTTTTAAACAAATCTGCAAGCATATATAATAATATTATGTATTTCCCTGTATTACATTACATTGCCGGCAGTACGGCTGAGAAGGAAGGGCGCATCATTGCCAACCTTGCGAGGGGACTGGTTGACTGATTGTTGGTTGGGTGACCATTCGGACAACACTTCTCAGTGGGTCGGTATGTTCCGCTATTCTCAGCCAAGGGCTTTCAAGGCCTATAGTGCCGCGTTAAAAATTTTGAGACCCATGTAGCGAGAAGACTTCAATGTTGCATTATATTTACAAAAGGGAATATAGAAATCCTTAAGTCGTCTAGTAGGGATTGCATGTGTATGTATATAACTATAATATGTTTATATAACGAGTTTCATGCTTTAATATAAAAAAAAACAGTATATTGACTGAGAAACTTGTTTTTAAGACGGACTTTAGTATATTAATTACCACGACTCGGCACTTCTTATTCCACCATTTAAATCCACTGTTTAAATCCATCTATTGTCTCAATTCCACTAAATTTTACTACAACTTTTTTCTCCATTAGTTTCCGAGTAAATACGTGGGGAAATAGATGTGAGACAGCTTGTATAAACATATATAATATCTCCTATATGTTCACAAATATACATAACGAAAAAAGAAATGGACATTTAGTATGTCAGCTTTGTCGAGAAAGAGAATACATGATACAATTGCCATTCAAATGATCATTCAAGCGACAGCATCCAAATATAGTTTGAATTTTCATTCAAACATGGTTCGCCCACCACTAGTTTCAAATAAAAATTAATTCAGCATTAGAGCAATTTCTACCATCATTCCTAAATTTCACAGAAGAAAATGTAAGTCGACATCAAAACATCTGGTCATAAAATTCATAATTATTCCTACTTCTTCTTAATCTAGTCACGCGCATGTTCTGTTTATTGATGTCTGATTTACTTTTTATTTTCAAATGAAAAATAATCCGTTTTGTGTTACACATATAATACTGTGTCTGCCATTGTTTGTATCCAAAAAATGGCATTTATTTAAACAATAGTTTATATACATTTTAAACATAAAAAAAATAATTTAATGTGTACATTGTAAATAAAAAATGTTTCAATAAAATGTTTTAAGCTTATAATGCACTTATAAAAATAATGGACTTAACTTACATCTTCGTTATTGCGCCTCAAATTATTGAGATAAACTATATACTTAATTAGAGTTAATTGAATTATGCAATTCTTCAAATACAAAATATACAATTATACATTTATCGCATTTTTTATAACAAAAAATGCATTTGCCTCATAAAAACCCACTTTGCAGATAATTATCAATATCATCGTACTAATTAATTGGTTTGTTAACAGCACTAGATATTGACACGCTAATTACTTGCAAAGTGGGTTCGTAATTTTTTAGCTACCAAATCCGATTTTCGGTCTGCGGCGCTCTCATGACACCAACACCACCTCCAAGTCTCCTGAAGTTCATCGCGCCACACAATCTCCATTGATTTTGTTCTGTATCGTACACCTCTATCGTCTTCAGATATGCAGTGCCATCGAAGCCACCAACTGCGTATAATTGCCCATTAACGACCGCGAGTCCAACCTTAATATTTAAAATAATCGGTAAGATGTGTTAAATAAGAACAAACACGAAAATATAACATACCCCGCTTCTTCTTGACGTCATAGCAACTATAGGACTCCATGTGTTAGTATGAGGATTGTACCTTTCCGCGCTGCTTAGCTCCATACAATCATCTCTCCCACCAACTGCGTAGATTAAATTATTAAATACAGCGCAGCCAAGATGTTTCCTTCTCGTAGACATTGGACTAACAGGTGACCACTTATTATGCCTTGGGTCATATCTTTCTACTGTATTCAATGGCGATTGTCCGTCTGACCCCCCTATTGCATATAAGTAACCGCCCAGAACAGCTACAGCAACGCCCAAACGCCGCGTCGTCATAGGAGCTACTTTACTCCATTTATTTTCTTTTGGATCAAACCTGAAAATAGTTAATTGTCAACATATTTGAATGACTTGAGAGTAAATCAAAGCGGTACCTTTCCACATGATTTAGACACTGCACCCCGTCTTGACCTCCAACAGCATATAGCAGATTATCGAGAACGGCCACACCCACACTAGTTCTGCAAGAAGTTGTCGGAGCCACATCACAGGACCATTGATCAGTTTGAGGATCATACCTTCAAATTAATTATTAGTAATTTGTATAATGTTGGTAACTACGAATTACATAAACGGTATACACAATAAAAACGATTGGTAAAACAGCGTTAGTGTCAGGAAGCAAAATAACAGATACGTGAAGAGTAGAGCAAATTAGGGTGTGATTTAGGGTTTAAATTTTTGTAGATAATTGACATATAGTTTACAGTTTACGACAAGATAAGAAATAAAATGTATGTAGGAAGAAATTGTAGTTTAGCAAAGTTCCACACCTAACAACATAGATCTGCCTAATAGTTTGCAACTTAGCTAAGAATACAGTGGTGTAGTGGCTATCCACATTGAAGCTATTTTTATTGTATTGATTGTAAAATAAAGTAAATAGTTTATGAATTATAAACAATGCAGCAATAAAATCAACTAAATAAAATATGTACTTAATTGTTTTGGATATTCTAATCTTTCGAACAGCATTTGCAAAATAATTTGTATCTATATTGATAACTCACGGACTTGAAAAGATTAGAAACTGGAAGATATTGCTAGAGCACGAAATGAAGATCAGAAACTGCCGAGAATTGGCAACCAAGGACTAAGGCTTTCACGCTTAAAATGGCGGTTGGAAAAAGAACAAGAGTATGACGAAGTGAAATGGCAGTACACGTTAACAGTAGAGCAAAGTAGCACGGAACAGCTTAACATCATTCTAACTTTTTTTATATAAAACTAAGGATTTAATATACCAACTTGTACTAAATTGTGCGAGGGTATTAATAGTAAAGATTAAGAAATACCAAAACATATATGTATACCTTTCTATACTATTTAAGTAACTTTGTCCATCATGGCCACCAACAGCATACTAGCAAATCATTCAGAACAGCAACTCCAACGCCACATCGTCTTTTGCTCATCGGAGCCACCATCTTCCATTCTCCTGTTTGAGGATCAAATTTCTCTACAGATGCGATTGCGTCACCACTGCACCAACCACCAACAGCAAACAGGACTTCACCTAAATAAAAAGAAAAATAGTTGCAATTATGCCAGACCAAAATAAAAGATAATACCTCTCCTGGTAGGTTTCCTTGGTCTAGTTCGAGGCCCTTGCATTAATGGTCGCTCCTGAGGCAAAAGAAGGTAATTTTTCGCCTCGTCAACTAAATCCCTGCAGGATTCATCTGATCTCACTAGTAAATCGGAGCCAACTGTTCCAACCAAGAACTTTGGGCTTAGAAGCGGCAACCGCACATGTTGCAAAACTTGGGGAAGATGTTGCCTTCGCTCAGAAACATTATATTTCACCCAAGACATCACCGCATTAAAAACTTGCTCTTCTGTTCTTACATTCAACTCATCGCTTGAGATAATGTCGACCAATTGGCCGACAGGAAGCAATAAAAATTCCTCGCTCTCCATTACTTCCTGAAAATTGTGCTGGGTAAATTTATCAGCGATTCTCAATAGCTCCCTGCAGGAGTGCGTATCGGCAAATGCGCGAATCCCTAAGCAATTAGATGGATCTAGTTGGCGCTTAAGAAATTCGCAACATATGTCTTGTATTTCAGTAAGTTGCAATAAACACGCAGCTGGCAATAGAGTTTGTACGTTAGATTCTTCAACTACAATATGTGACGTATAGCAAAAGTCGATTAACAAATCCATTGCTAATTCATCAATGTCTCTAATAGTCACTTCCGTTTGTCTAGATTCAGCTAATTCCCCCGTGAACATCGCTCTAAAGTATGGGCTGCACGCACTTAGAATGACCCTATGAGCAAATATTTTTCGACTTCCGACGTTGAGCACCACGTCACACAGTTCTCTATGACGTCTAAGCAATGTAAGTTCGGTAAGGGTATTCTTTGGATGCTTGTCGGAAGTATGTGAAAGCCTTGCAGGTGAAGGTGGACGATCTCCCACTGCCATTTCCCCCATTCTGCATGTCCCACGTAGGTGGGAAGCCAACTGGAGGCGAAGGGGCGGTGACGCCCAACCCCACACAGAGTCTATCTGTAAAAAAAAATATACTAATATAAACTGACATAGTAAAATACCACTCTATATGATATATAGTATTCATTCCTTAACCTGTGCCTAAAAGTAATAAGCAAACATGTCTCAATTGCCGCTTTCCTCATATTGACAGCAGTCATATCTAGAAGAGCTGAATAAGTTGGAAGAGGAACCAGGATCGAACATTATCCTCAGCGTACGAACCCTTTTGCGGGATAAATAACAGCATGATGAAATTAAACAGTAAAATGAAGAAGAAAAAAAAACAAAAACTGGAAAAGGATTCAAGTAAGCTAAAACTATTATAAGTCTCTTCCTAAGACTGATTTGCATGAAGCCAGTGGAGGAGCAAGTCTAGTCAGCAAGCAATTTACTGCAAATTACTTGCTCTGTATAAACATCTACATGCCTCTTATTTCAGGCAAGGCGAGTACGATACAAATTGTCAGGCAAGCTAATATGTGCTTGCCGACTTGTTTTCCCCTTCTACCAAATTTGCGTGCAAGCAAGTATATTACTTGTTGATTTGACAGCCCTGGGACGCGTTTTTGAGAAGCCCTGCAAGTACTGCGAATACCAATATGGTAATAATTGTGTAATTTTTCGGTTTTTTTTTGTCACCTTCAAGGTAGGATCATATCTTAATCAATCAATTAGCTGAATTTACCTTAAACACTTGCCCAGTTTTGAACTGGCACTTGTGTTGGCACTTGATTTTGGAAATTCAAGCCAAGTCACCGGCTAACTTTTAACTTGTTTCTCCACTAGCTTCACGTAAACCAGCCTTTAACCTAAGTAAAAGCAACTTAAAAGAGACCTGCAACAGTTAAAGAAGCACATTGTAGGCTATGGAGGATGAAACATATATTCACATTCTCTTAACTTGCACAGCATTGGGCAACCCAAGGACTTGGATCATGTGACATTGAAAGGGAAGATCTTCTGGGACCTTTCCGCATACCACCCTTTTTAAAAGGAATAGGATTGGATCCTTAACAGAATAGGGCGCACAACAGATGTTTTGAGTTGCAAATATATAGTTAAAGATATTTGCAATTTCAGCGAACTGCTGAATTCGGAAAATCAAACTCTTGATTCTGAAAATATTACAGACATTGCAATGTTTGCATTGAGAGTACTAGTATGTATGTGATTTATGTGATGGACTCTGCAAGTACAGTCACCGCTTACATTGGCAGAGTCCATCCACTGTTGTAAATTGCTATTGAGTTTTTCTTTTTTGGGATTTACATCATTATTAGTTGAAGAATAAAAAAATAAGTTATTCGGTTATCGCTGAATTTGTCTTTTATAGATCTATCAAAATACCGTAAATGAGACCTTGGTTTATCCTCTTGCAACTAATCGTCGTCTTCGTGTACTAGAACTTTAAGCTTAAAGATTTCCCTCGCCACTTGCATTGGTAACTTCTTAGCGCCCAAAGTCAAATTGTCCTACGGATTCGCATTAGTAAAAACATTGACAAAAGATAAAAGATTGCTGCCCTTATGTGCCACATGTACAAGCAGCACTTAACACGGTTAGACACCTTAGACACCTAAAGAAAAGCAGCATTTACCTGGATATTCTTAGAGATATCACTAAGTGACAAGTAACTAGCCCATCAAACAACGAATTCAAAAGTGTAAACAAGGGCGAACACAGACACTAGGACAAAGACAGGTAAAATATTTCTTACAGCAGCAAAGGTAAGAAGACTATTGAGAAGGTGGAAGGACTACATATATACCATTGCTCTGATAGCAGACACCAACTTCTGATTCTGCCAAAATGAAGAGGCAACACCAGCCTTAAATGGCTTAGTTGCTACTATCGGTTTTGAAGAACACAATAGCACACAGTGACATAGATGAGCCACTCGCAATGATGATAGCTCTAATGAAAAATACCAAAATAAAAAATGTCTTCTAGGATCTATGTGATCCTCCATAAACTTCAAAATGTTGCAATGAAAATAAGCCAATAAAGTCATTCTAATTCTAATATAATGACCATACGTCAATTTTTAATATGTGAAATGAATGCATATATTATAAATTGCTTGAATAATTCTAATCCGACTACCAACAAGAAATAGTTCAAACATAGGTCACTAAATAGCTGTTATTATTTATTGTACATTTTATAAATTAGTTGTACCATGTACATAAACTAATAAACATAAATAATCATATCGGCGCTATGTACAGACTATCTTCTACAAATGAATCATCACATTGTTATCAGCACATGCAAGTTTTAAGACAGTAAACAACAGTATACAGGTTATTGAAAACTTACAGCTTTAACCCTTTCACTGCTCAAGACGAGTATACTCTTAAGCGACCAATTGTGAATGCACATAATTGTCAAACTATGCGCAATGAAAGCATTAAGCAGCCATTAAATTGGTTTGTTCATTACAACCTAATGGCGATACTTTCTACATTTACTTTTCCTCATCCGTTCAAATGACAATAGTTTCCGAAACTTGCAAAAAGGTGCTGCAAAAATGTTAATGGTATTGACTGCATTTTTTAAGATTTTGTAATCCAAAAAAACACAGCAGGGAACACAGATTACATGACGATTTCAAAAGTTTCCAGAGACGACAAACATTGATACTAATTGGAATATGTCATTAACTCCCTGGTTTATACAAATTGCCTTTATTTTTTACATACTTTTCTAGCCTCACAATTTTGAAAGGAAATTCTGTACATGCCTAATTTTCAAAATATATATATAGCTATTTATACATGCAATTTTATATATAGTATCTTGATTACTGACAAAATATACAACTTAAATTGTCTTACCTTTACGTGTTTAATATGCCTTTGTGGAAAATATCAGGTTTATTCGGTGTTTAGCACTATATACCTTCAGTGGTTCTCAATAACTTATACCATCCCAGAAATATAACAAATGCAATCCTACTATATAAATCGGTATCATGAGAAGTAATTATTTACATTCACCTAATCCTATTTACAATTTCCTGATAGTGTTCTTGGGACTAAATTTAATTTAAGAAATCATAAGTTCACTGCAAGACCCACAGCACTTTGACAAATGTCAAACTTTGTAGATTCATCGCTTTTACAAAATACTTGGAAACTATTTTGCTTTGAGTCCATTTTAAGGCTAACTTCATGAAATTCGCGATTAATGGCATTCTTGTTTTAGAGGTAAGGAATATGATCCACTATTATGTAATTTATTTATTACTGCATTATACCAGTTATATCATAAAATATGCAGCTGCAACTATGTTTAGAATCATTTAAAGAAAATATTTTGAAAACATAATAATATTCTTTAATGAAGTGGTAGAACCATAAACACAGCCTTTTGTTAAGCGGCTACTTTCACCATTGTATAGAAAATGGCACCTAGACGAAGTTATAGATCTGTCAAAGTTGATAACAATAATGTTAATAACAATTTATTGTTAAATGACGTTTTATGCCCAATATGTAGAAGCATTTTAATTGAGCCTGTAACCATACCGTGCAGCCATGGATTTTGTTTATCTTGTTTTGAGGGTACAGTAGCCAATGCAAATCTTACATGTCCACTGTGCAGGGTAAGATTTAGTTCATGGCATAGATTAGCAAGAAAAGAAAACAAAATCATCAATATAAACTTATGGGAAACAATAAAGAATACATTTCCTCAGCAAGTAGAAAACAAACTTAAAGGTATTGAGGAACACCTGATAGAAGGTAAAAGGATATATTGTAAAGTTGAAAACATAACCTCATATAATACTTTGGCTTTTGATGTTTTAGATCAACCAATTATTCTGGCAGCTCCTGGACAAATTAGGAGAGAATACGAAGAGCAGAGAAAAAAAGAACTACTTGAAATACAAATGCAACATGATGCTGAAACAAAAGCAAGTGAAGAATTGATCAAGAAAATTGTAGAAGAAGAGGCACTAGAAAAAAATAAACTACATCAAGATGAACAACTCGCTCGAGAACTACAGAAAACAATAAATTCTGTGACTGTCAATAATCAGTCAAATATGAAACGAACTGGTAATCTACAGAAACGTGGGCCCTTAGATAAGTTTTTACATAATTCAACAAATAACTGTTCTAAAAACAATAGTATATGTGTTAAGGCATTTTCCACAGTGGAACTTTCAAACCCTAAAAACGATATTAGTAAAAAAGAATGTGAAACAAGGATTTTACGTCAAGATAGTAAGTTATCAAAGTATGTGAAAAATACTCAAAGTGATGATAAAACTGTTAAGAATGGTACCAAACAAAGTGTTGCAAAGTCAGTATCAGAAAGCAGCAACAAAGTGAATTTGCAACCTAATGGATCAAGATATTTTAAACCTATTGATTTTAAGAATATACCACCTTCGAAACAAGTACCTATTGTTAAAGTTCCTGCAAAATTGAATAAAGCATGTACAGTAATTATTGGGTGAGTAATTTGGCAATTATTAAAAATATTATTAAGTGTATATTATATAGAACTGACCTGAGGAAACTGGCATTTCGCTTAAAATGAAGTTAATTAGAGTGTATAAAGTTAATCAATAATTTTTTAGTTTTTTGGAAAGTTGATGTAATTATATTCTATTTGTAAAAAGATGGAATGTTGAAATTTCAAAGCATACTAAACAGATAAATGCCGGAACAGATGATCTCGAAACACTACTTTTGTTTACCTCTTTAATAATATGTAATGTATCTTTCTTCCATTCAAGCATTTTAGTTATATTGGTTCATTCAATTTAGATTCATTATGGAATTTTTAATATCAACATTTTATTTTTTAATATTAATGCGGTAGATTTATACACTTCACACAATTTTGAAGATCTAAATATTCATTACCATTTAAGATGCCGTAATAAATAACCAAACCATTTGGACGGAAGTTTGAGTGAAAGGCGAAGATGTCAACCGTTTTCTTTAAAATCGCGCACAGAAGCGCGTGATTTATCCAATTCATTAAAAATATCCCGTGACTATAAATTACGTTAATTATTTTCTACCACAGCGCATATCAAAAGATCGAGCATCGAGAAAAAAATTCTTGAATGTGTTCACGCGAAGAATGAATTGCCTGCGTTGTTGCGAGTAATCATTTTTTCATAATTTTCTCCTCATTAGTATTTATTGGCATTATAAAAGTTAATTATTGAATTTTAAATGGACACTAACATGTAATGTAATTATCCGATTTTAGATATCAAATAAATACTACTAAAGTCGTAATCAGAATACTAAGAACAAAAAGTTTCAATACCATTTTTTTTGTAATGGCAATATACATATTGTTTTAAATAAATTTTCTGATACAAATTTACGTATTGAATGATAAATAATAACTTATTTTGAAAATTCAATTTATTGCGCATCATCAAATTTAGAAAAACTTCTTCATTCGAGACGTTTAAAAATAAATATATACATTTTGATATTGAAAAAAAATCACTAAGTATAACATGTTGCAATTATGGCTTATGACGCTTTTTGCCAGTCATCCAGTATATAATTTAAGCTAACAATTTATTCCATAAAAGTTTAAATGATGGGTGTGTTTCTAAGTTGTACGCTATTGGCTATTATTAAGGTGGACACAGTAGAACATGAGAATAAAGAAATCTTACAGACACACTAATTGTTTCGTGTCCGAGATTATGATGTGTTCCCTTAACATTTTGTTGCCGAAGATCAGTCCTCTATTCTTTGCGTTATTATATTATGTTTTCTTTTTTTATCGCAGTGCTCCAACTGGTAAAACAAACTTCATACACAACCATTTATTATCCGCTTTTGCAAGATTCGAAATGGCATCCCCTATATTAGGAGTTCCAAACAAACAGGAAAAAACTGTAGGAAAACGTCATCACAGAAAAAGGAAGGTCTCGTACGACACCGAAAACATTGCTGAAGAAGTTCCCCTCCTAGACGACTGCTCA
>RXPK01003443.1:0-78633 GCA_004143645.1 Protaetia brevitarsis
AATGGTTTAAGTTCATTAAACTATTTTATTAATAATTGATACGAAAACCTTTGCCGAAGTGCACAGAATGAAAATAGGACGGTAGTTCTCAACTAGTACCCCAGTCGCGCCATTACTTTTAAAAATCGGCACGACAGAGGCACGCTTCCGTAAGGATGGAAAACGACCACGCGCAGACATATTAAAGATGATAAAAAGTGGCTTCGTTAAATAATCGCAACATGTACGTAAAATACATGCAAGGATCTCATCAGGAGCAGTACTCTTCCGCACGTCCAACCCACACAATTTAGAATGAATCAAACGATACAGAACAACAACTCAACGACTGCAAGTGGGAGCCACAGCATTATTAATTCGACCGTCTATAAAGACAGAAGAAAAATAATCATTAAAAAGATTGCATATTGATTGCCCGTTATCAACAGTGTGTCACCTAATCGCGTATTTTTAGGTACAATAGAACACCTACAAGGAGATCTCCCGAAAGACCAAAACTGTTCGGATGACTAGCTAAATTACTGTCAATATTACTAATATAATTATTATTAATTCATGAGAAAGAAAAACATTGCATTCTTTTATTACAAAAGCTTTAAATTTATAGTAAATATTCGAAGTGTCCTCCCTTCGCATCATTGGCTGTCACATCCTTTCAAAGATTCCGGAACGGTTACTGACAGATTCACAAAGAGCAAAAACCCGTTCACGTGACATTCTGGCCATTATTAATTGGAACCGCATATACTAAAGCCTTCAAATGTCCCCACAGATATAACCTCAACATATTGGGGTCAGGTAATCTTGGAGGCTATGCAACTGGTCTTGATTTGCCTATTCATCTGTATAGGTAGATATTATCAAGCGCAGCACGAACAGGTCAAGCGAAATATGAGAAAGCTCTATCGTGCATATTCCCCATATTAAGTCTTATTTCTAAGGGAAAATTTTATAATAAGTCTGGAAGAATATCTACCAAAAAAATTATGTAGATATCGTCTGTACATTTAATATTCCTAAATAGAATTTATTACATGTTATTTAATTAAATAAATCCACAGGAACGTGTGGTTCTAGCTATCGATCCAGCAGGAGAAAAATATTCACCTTTTTACAACTATGGAATTTATATGTATATCCAAAGAAACTTCAACGTCTTATCAAGATATTAAAGGCAATACTTTACCTTTTAGAATGTTCTTGAGAAATAAGGAATGTTTATTTTTTAGAAGAAGAACTATGAAATGCCACAGATATTGCTATTTTTCTACTAACCTATTGGCTCACTAACCTTGATTTATTCTGGTAAAGTTCGATGGCTCGTAAGTTAGTATCAGCAAACGGCAGCCAATGCACTGTATTCATTCATAATATTCATCGCGTTTAGCAAGTATTTAATGTTTTATTTCCTTGTATCAGGCTTGGACTAAATATTTTTTCGGCCTAAATAGGTATTATTAAAATGTATCTATTTCTAATTGGAAATCAGGCTTTAGTGAAAAGAAAACAAACTCTTTAAAACGTTTCGACTTTTTTTTGATTTAACAAAGAAAACAATTGAAAAAGACTTTAATAACGTCGAAATATTTTTATATTTTCGCAGTTTTTATTCTTTTCACTAAAGCCTGCTTTCCAACTCTACGTACGAATTTGTTTTACTTTCATAATGAAAAAATCAGCTTTTGGAAAATTCGTACTTTATCTGTTGTTGTTGTTCTCATTATATTCTGAAAATAAATGTGGCAATTAGTTTTTTCCTTATAGCATTTATTAATTGTTCGTTTATAAAATGGGTATTGTTATTCCTATTCTGAAAAGATGTTTATAAATCTTTTCATTTCCTAACACTTACTCTGACCCATGAAAATACTAAGAATCAAAGATGGGCGTAATGAGAATGGGGACATCCATATACCCCAATAAATCAATAAACACCCACGGTTCAAAGTTAATCAAAGGGTTCCTCCTGTAAATTGCTTCCAGCGTGTTTAATTCTCTTGGGGAAGTTACGTTCCAGATCATACATCTCAATACAATGTCCGGTATCATCTATGTGTTGTGCGACACTTGATGATTCACGCCTCCCGTAGTGATAATGTGGCATGTGCTCCTCAAAACTGGTCCGGAATGCACGTGTCATCTATTCAATATGGAATATTGTTGTAATCCAGATATTACCCAACCTTCGACTATATTTAGGGTTAAATGAAACCTGTATATTCTACTCTTCAGAAAACTCACCTGTACCTTTTTAAATGCTGTAGAGGGGTAATTTAACAAACTTTTTGTCGCGCGTTTCCATTGAGGTTAATGCCATGTCTTCTTTCACAGAAGGTTCACGGCTGAGTGCATATTAAATCTTCTATATATTGCGGATTGTATCTACAAGAACCATTATAGGTCACTGTCTTTTAATGAACTGGAATTATTTGTCAAATCTCTTCTTCTGTCAAATCTCTTCTTATTAATAGTTACTTTTATCAATCTGCTAATTCAGAAGTTGAACGGTTATGCAATCCCACGCTTGAACACAGCATCCACTGTTTTACTGTGGATTGTATGCAAGCTAGATTGTACGTTTTGCCGACACGTCTTCTCATATACTGTCGCCTCTTATTACCGAGCATTTCAAGTTTCGATTTATCTGTCCACAGTACGGCGGCATTTGATACAATAAGGGTTAAAAGGTCGAATTGTTAGAAGAAAACCACTGCTCAGGCATCGGTATAAACAGAAAAGACTGGCATATGGACGAGATCATTTACTGTGGACCGTTGAAGACTGGAATCGTGTACTTTGGGCGAATGGATAAAACTTTGAAAAGCTCGGTAATAAGAGCTGACTGTATGTGAGAAGACGTGTTGGCGAACCGTTCAATCTAGCTTGCGAACAATCCACAGTAAAACACGGTCGAGGCTTTGTTCAAGTGTGGGATTACATAACCTCTGCTGGGGTGGGCCCACTCGTCAACATTGAAGATCGTTTAAATGCGGAATGATATCTGCTAATAATGCAGGAACACAGCTGCAGCTGCAAGTCAATGATACACCACCTCAAAGTCCAGACATTCATCAGAACATCATTGGAGAGGTGTGAAATTTCTTGAGGACAGACCATGATACAGGAGATCTCCTAGAAATGTAAACCAAGTATTCCCTACTTTGCGGAAGGAGCGGATAAAATTCCACCGAAATTTATTAATAATGTAATAAATAATGTACCGAATAAAATTAATAGCATTCGTGGGTACACTAAATATTAACAATTAGTTAGTTATTATCTAAATTGTTATGTTTTGCGTTGGTATGCTGTAAAATAAACGTATTCACTAGATAAGTAAAACGTTTTCTTTAAAATTAATGCTAATATAAATTAATATAATCTTATGAAAACGAGCAGTGATTAATTTCTTATGCACATCGCTGTAGGTATATTAAAGAACATAAAGATCATTTTTAATGTCCACTAAAGTAAAAATACTTTATCATGGCAAATAACTCAAAAGCGGTAAAGATATGTGTACTAAGGAAAAAGTAAGCATTTCACAAAATAAATAAAAGCAAATATTCCGTGTATAGCTTTGCTGTAACGCAAAAATATGTTTCATTTTCATTACAAAACGAATATTAATCCATTAGAGCCATTGGTCCCACTTATGTGTTTTAGTTTTAGTTTAGTTTACTTATTTTAACTCCTTCAACATTAATTTCATAACAATTTTGCGAAATAAGAATTCATGGATTAATGCTCTACCTATTCGCTGCGCGCGCAATTAAACAAGTTTTATCATTCTCTAACTGGCTCACTGGCTATTCTTTTGCGCGTTCGTCTAACGGCAAATTCCACTTAAGTTTAACCACGTCAAATCACGTTTAATGTTTGTTTGGTTATAGAATTTTATAAAATAATCTTACCAGATCTATAATACGCCGATGGAACTATTTTTTACACGTATATATATTTATGTTTGGTAATACATAATTGTCAACACGTATCCGACGGAAACTTATGACTAGCTGCAAACTTTTTGCATTTCGTATAATTACTTTCGAATGTAAACGAGAACGGCATGAAATTGAACACGCGAATCGCCGTAGTTAAAGAAATGTGAGATGCACCTAGCGTGCAATTCGTTTGCAAATGCGTCTGGCAGAATGTAAATAAACAGATGTAAATGTAAATTAGGCGAACCGGCTAATTCGCTTGCGAGCAGGTCGACCAATAGATACAATGCGGCGGTGACTGCGATGCACTACACTATTTTCCCGTTCCACCGTCCGTGGATAACACAGGTTATCAAGTCGCGCAGCCCTGCCTGTGATCGCTCGCCGTGAGCGAGACTCCGAGTAAGCTACAATTTCCGGGTAAGTAGACGACATGGGGTTCCGCATTTAAGTCCACGCGGAAGTCTTGTCGCTTAGATATTTTCCCTTCCTTTCTTTTACGTAAGAAGTTCATGTAGTTTTGTGCTCGTGCAATATACTCTATGCATAGGTACATGTATTATTACTGATATTCTAGGAGTCGGCGTAATCAATTTCGTATCCAGACTATGCCAATATATTTCAAATATTTCTTTTTCCCTTTCCATAGTACCAGTTTCACTTTATTTTTTTAATGATATTTAGGTTTCGATGACACATTTTCCAATTAGTAACGTTTGGAAATTTTAAATAATTGTATGTTATCGATGTGTCAATGTTTGCATCTTATACCGTGAGCTTTTTGACTCTAGATCTGTAGAAGAACCCTACCTTCAATTGTAAAAAGCACAAATTAATGCAGTATGCACAGTTATATATACAATATACAAGTCAAAGCAACCTTTGATAAAATAAGCATTTGAGCAGAGTTCAGATTTTATTTAAAAAAGAAAAGCAACCAAACTAACATTTTGTGCTTAAAATAGTTCAATTAAACGGGATATAAGATTAATATGTTTAGTTCTTTGGAAATCGATCAGAAAAATACTACGATGGTTGTGAATAACGCTAGCAGAAAAATCAACGAACCTATTCTATTGCGAACCCACCTCAAATATAGTATATTTCAAACCAAGGGAGGAAAGTGCTCTAATATAGCACTTCTCTCACGTGGCTTGAATACTATTTTTTTCCCAGTCAATCCAATTTTAACTATATGTATAGAAATAATAAAGACATACCTGCGAGTGACATGATAGATAGTAGGCTTAATCTGTCAAATATTTTTTGAGAACTGTCAAATTAGCGTCGTTGTAAAAGTGTTTAATAATAGTTTAATTGAAATTTAGTACCTAATAATTTAGCAATTATCTCATAAATGGGCTCAGACTCGATCGAATGTACTAATGTCATTTATCAATAATTCACATATTATAAGATGTACAGTTTTATGATGTCAATGTCACTTACTTTTTCTCCCTAGGGAGGTAAATTACAACTTCCCTTCCTGCTGGGAAAAACATATTTCTATAATATATGACCACAAAACTATTGGGCAAATAAAAATATTTCAAAGTAATTGTGCGAAGTGATCTTTTTCGCGTTCCAACCATACGATAGACGATTATAAAAAACTTGCACAGAATTACTTAAAAAGTTTGGATTTAATCCATTATGTGCATTGAGTTTATAATCCCTTAATTACTGAATATTTTGTGTAGTGTGTGTTATTATGCTCCAGTGATATAAAACGTTACGTGGATTATCAATATTTTGCCCACAATTCTTTTTACATCATGACATCTCTTAACTGACAAATCTACGTAATAATTAGCAAAACAAAATAATCAACAAAATATCTCCATGAGGTGAGTTCACTTACTAGATAGATCAAATTGTCAACATTAATTCTGACCTACAAACATGTCTAAAAGGCCACTTATAATTTCAGTTTCTAAAACCTTAGTATGGAAAGCTTTGTTCATAAAGCGATCAAACCAGTCCTAAACAGAAAATTTTAATTGAACTTCTTCGGTTATGTTAAGAATTCTCTCTAGGCAACGATCACTATTTTGTTGGTGAGACAATGAGACAACCAGTTGAAAACATTAATGTACTGACTGGTTCGATGAACAAGCCTATTATAAAATTTAGATTTGAGATAATGGAAAAGATCGAAAAAGTCATTTGACGACAGGTCAGGTGAGTGTAGTGGTCTGGCAATGGGATTGATCTGACTTTTCCTTTTGAAAAAAATATGTATACTAAGGAATCCTGGCAACTGTAGTAGTATTTGTTGGAACTCCGTGAAACCTATGTATTGAAACCATGTATTTTCAATCTTAAAATTTTATAGTTTTGGATTAATACGTATTCGTAGAAGTTCTAAAAACGTATTCGTATTAAGTGTGCCATCAATAAAGAACGGTGCATAAGGAAGTTCTCCATTATTCTAATTAAACGTCAACTGTGTCATTATAATGGGTATGCGTTTGTCGCATTGTCGTTAAGTCGGCACTTCCCATAGGTACTTCATTTCAATAATAATGCAGAAAGATTATAAAATATCAATCTCGTATGTTTAAACATAATATATATACATGAGCAGTGACCATTAAAAAGTAACTGACATCTTGCAATGGCAGTAACATCAGTAAGCGCTGTTCTTTTTTAGTGTATGTAATATTTCGCCTACGTATTTTATTTTTTATTACACCTGAACCCCTGGCCCAATGTAATTTTGTAATTTAATACAACCAAAGTAATTATTTTGAAATTACACACAACACTTAGGCACTTTAGCTGAAGATGTTTATTTAACGTAACGCGTATCGTTTTCGCAGCGCATTAGTTAAGTATATTTTATACTTTGACTTGAACAGCATTCCTGCTACTACTTCCTCTTAAGGGATTGAAATGTTCGAGTAATTTGAGCATATTTACTAAAGTACAAACAATCGTTGAGTGAACCAATTATTGATTGAATCGTTTTTTTTTCTCGGTGTAGGAAGAAAGAACAAATGGTCCTACAAAATATAAGCTAAAACTACGCGTGAATCAATATACGACAAGTGTTTTTTTAAAAAGCATCTTTTCATCGTATGGAGATTGTATAATTGCTCGTATTGAAAAAAATTATAATTTTAATTTTAACAGAAAATGAAAACATTGTATTACATATTATTCCATGCTGATTGACCGCTATTTATTTCTTTTAACTGCAATTAATTTGACTATGTAAGTGCTGCATATCAGAATTATTAAATAATGTTTAATTATACGTGAATCAGATAAACACAATGTTAAATCTATTTACAATTCCCAACGGAAACAGCCGTATATTATTCTATTAGTAATGTTATAGTTTCATTGCTGTGAGATTTACTTCTGTAATTATAGACTTCTGGAAAAGCCGGTTTTAATATTTATAACATTTCATTAGCAGTTATGATTCCTAAGGAACCATTTTAATAATCCGCCCCTCTCAGAAACTGTGGAATAGAAGAGAATTTATAGCTTATACTTCTACCATTTACCCGAAATTATATTCCTATCCTTTTTTTCTATATTACCTTCAGCTATAAGTACGCTCATGACAGTTAAATCCTTACTATTGTGTTCGCAGTAAGCGACATTATATATGTTCCCAACACGCCCCATTTTCATCGCTTTTGTGGCATACGTCTATATGAAATGGGTTCGATTGGTATTAGGTTTCCGTCCGCTTAATATGAAAGTTATAGCACCATCGAGAAGGTGGGTTTCGGAGTATGGTTTATTGCGATCTATAGTATGAGTATTTGAAATTACGTATTTGATTTTCTAATGAAAATTAAATAATGTTTATTAAGCATCCATTCTTGGCGAAAATTTAGAGATGATTTCTTCTGAAGATGTTTCTTCTTTTAAATAAGTATGTAGCAGAAAGTAATTCAATTTTTAATTGCATTTAGGTTTGGAGATGAAAGGGGAATTTTAGATAGATTATATATCTTCTGATTATATACTTAGTTTTATATTAGCAAAAAATAATTTGGAAGGTTTCATATTCTGTATAAAACTATATCTTTTCCTTATAAGAAAACTGCTTGGCATTGAATCTCCGAAAACACTGCACCTGTCGCTTTTTATATTTAATTTGCCAGTTCTTTTACCCATGGAATTACATCAGCCATTTCAACATCCTGGTACCTTGCTTTAATCTGTACAGGTATCTGACTCGTTGATCGAAATAATCTGCTAGGTTAATTTTTGGTTTACAAAAGAAAAATTGTCTTGCTTTTTGCATTCAATTCATCGAATAATAATAAGATTCTGTATACCGTCTCTCATTCTATTACTCAGTAGAGGATTTAGTCAACAGAATCAACACGCGACTGTTGATTCTAATTTTCTGTGGGTGCCCTTTCAGTGCACAGTGCCTTGTTAGGTGACCTACTATAGTACAGTAGTGACTTATGCCCTATTTCAATCATCCACACTTTTTTTTTTTTGGATAGCCATAGATTACTGGCCACTAATTAGAAATACTCCACATATAGCGATTTATGTGACACCGAATAAACTACATTATTTTGTGGACGATTTTAGTAATTTCTACATCTTATATAGTGTCAAATGAAAAGTTTTTATTGACATCATAAGACGTACACGGCTCGGCAGTACATATACTAAAATTGGAACGATACAGAGAAGATTAGCATGGCCCCTGCGCAAGGATGTCACGCAAAATCATGAAGCGTTCCACATTTTTTTTTATACGGCGATATGCTATGATGATGTCTTTATAGCATTGCTCATGCCTATCATTATTTACGATGTCGATGGCATTTGAAAGGAGCCGAGGTGCTGGATCGCCAAATTCCCCTATTTAACGAAGAATAAAAAGAAGACATCATAAGACAATTTGTGTTTTTCCACTTAGATTATTTTTAAAAAAATACAGAAATCCTTAGTTCTCCGTTGAATCCTGATGGAATGTCGGTGCTAATATCTACCAAACATGCTAAATGAAAGGCTAGAAAAGGACCTGACGGAAAACTAATTCAATTATTCAGAAAAATGTGTAATACTAACGTTGTGCAGAACGAACATTACGCATATGTTCTGCTAGTGAACATTAAATGACCGTTTTCGGTAATAGGATAGTTATTTGTCAAGAAAAAGGAAATCGATTGAGTTGACAATTTCTGAAACATATTCTTTGAAGCGATGTATGCATATTTAATAGACATGGAACCTTCACTCAGAGCTTTCACTATTGTGCAAAGGAAAATTCGCCAACAATTTGCGAGTACGGCTACTAAACAAGGTTAAGGTCTGATATCGCTAGGTTAGGCATAATAAAACAGGCAATCAACAATAATAATATTTTTTTTTATTCTCCGTACGAACATATAAGTACATGTTATTGGAGTGGTTAAAAAATTCGTATATAAGTAAGCTTACATAGAAGCAGAAGCAGGTTACACACTAAGCCGTCACCGCATTAATATTTATAATTCAGAAACTCCTTCCACTGAATAAAAGCTATTTTTTAAAAGAAAGTCTTTTACGTTTTTTTCTTTTTAATTTATTTATCTTCGGTACATTGCGGAAATTTGGAGGCAACACATTGAGAAACACCTTAACAGCATGTGATGCACTTTTTGTATAGAGAGAACTATTATGCTGTTCGGTTCTAATTAAATCCCTATTTCCGGTGTTATGACTATGCATATTAGCACCGTGTTGCGTTGTAACATGTTTTTTTAATATATTTTACGCAGTTATAAATGTATATACACGGAAAAGTAAAAATAGATTTTTCTTTAAACATAGTTTTACAGCTATCCCTTGGTTTATATTAAATATCAGTCGTATTATTTTCTTTTGTTGTTTAAATATTCTATCTCGGTACGTACTATTTCCCCACACGATAACATTGTAACTTACCATTGAGTATGCTTGAGCATAGTATACACCGAGAAGAACGTCCGGTTTCATAATAGCCCTCAATTGGAGTATAGCGTAAAACATTTGCTTAAACAGTTCGATACGTATTCTGTGTGAGTTTCATTTTATATCTGAGTCTATAAAAACACCTAGTATTTTTGTATGAATATTTATGTTCCGTTTGCCATATTGTTTCAATATTGTTGATTCGTTTTTTATTATAAAACGGCACCAGACTGTCTTATTGAAATTAAGTAAGAGCCTATTACGGTCGCACCAGGTGATAAAAGCATTACGAGCCATCAAAAGATAACTGCAAAGCTCCTCTTCCGTTGCCCCCTCAACAACAATAGCAGAATCATCTGCGTACAAAAAAGTTTTACCCGTCTTGCCAAACTCGGGATGATCGTTGACATAGAGACAAAACAAAAGTGACCCCAAGACAGAATCTTGTGGGACACCAAGCTCAAAAATAAATTTATACCCTAGATATGATGGATTTATACTATCAAATGCTTTTACTAATCAAATAGTAATGCCGCCGTATAAGTTCTGGTATCTACATTCTTATGGATCAATTGGGTAATGCTATTACACCGCAGTCTCCGTAGATCTTGCTTTATAGAAACCATGTTGATAAGGTGTAATAATACTATGTTTTGTAATGAAATCTATCATTCTGCTGTACACAACACGTTCAATCACTTTACTAATAATATTAACACTTGTTTTCAATTAACTTGGCATTATCCTTCTTCATGATCGACAGTACTAAACCAGTTTTTAAGTCATTAGGAAATTTTTCGCTGGGTACAGACAAGTTTATTATATATGTCAATGGTAAAAAAATTATGCTACTTAGTGCTGTAAGGAGACTAGAGGGATATTATCAGTTCCCACTGATTGGGTGTTTTTTTAATCTTAAGGAGTAGATGGACAAATATTTTCTAAATACATTGATTGTTCGTGGTGGTTCAATATTGTGGATTACTAGATCATCAAAAATATATGTTACGCCTGCTCTAAAAGCGGACAAAATGAGGAAACGAATAAACACATCAATGTTGGAAATTACACCAGAAATACTGAAGCGAGTGGCGGAAACTTTCAATTTTAACATTTAAGGCAATAAGATAAATTTAAAATTAAAATATGCAATTCTTTAATAGTTACAATTCCTGTATTGAATTGATAAATCTTGTTTTTACTGTAAAATAAAGTAAGAATACGAACTTCATACGACGGTTTCCTGTGCACCCTCAATTACTGCGCAGATCAATATAAATTTAAGCAGCATCGAACAATGTTGCCACATGTAGGTTTTTATTTTATTTTAATCAATCCTGCGAACACAGAAGGCAAAGTACAACATTAAAATATTAAGATTTTCGTTTAAGAAATCCCTACATTTATCATACCGCCAATTTGTACACATTCCGTATAATCCAGTTTATACCCTAATCTCTTAAATATCGGCTATATTAATTTGAATTTTCTATGCATCATTTCCTGTTATGTTACTGCTAACATATAATTATAAGCATGTACAAATGCCTATGTGATATATAAATCTGATAATACGAAATTATATGCAGCAATTATCTTAAGAAGATTGTTTGCGGAGAGTCTCTCTACCCCCATGTTAAGTAGTTTACACTTGAAACTGATTATTACTGTTGCATTTAGTTAAATGTCAATCTACATCGTTATTGCATGACGACGAACGATACAGATTGTCTACTTTAAGGAAAGAGGTAGTAGGTGCAGAAATGGTGGAGGCAAACATTTACATGATTTATATGATTTTCAGCTGAAAGTTATTCTTTAATTAGTTATACTTAAAAACCATTTAACAGTTACTCTAAAAGCGAATAGATCATTCATGAAAAGCAAATATGTTTTTTGAGTTAATTTTTCAGAATTTTACATTGCGCTGCAAGTACAATAAACGGAGAATACATTAGAAGTTATTATTAAAATGGGTTATGCTATTTAAAGTATGAGTGTTGTAAGAGAAAAGACATTGTTGCATAAAAAAATTATTTTCTGTATGAACAAGGGTTATGGAAAATTTACCTCTCTATTGATTGCCAGTGCTACACAAGGTTTCTTCTATGGAGTGAAAATTCTTTGCACCTAAATTCGATTGAAAGTTGTTGAGCTGATTTTAAATCGATGGATAAAGCAATAGCAAAATATAGATTGAATAATCGGATTAATCTAATCGTATTCACAGAAAATCCCTGTATTAATCAATAAAAGCACATAACATCTACTCCATCACGGGAATCAAATAAATAAAATAAAAATATGTACCGGTAAAATAAAAAAGAATTATTTATTTGCGTATAGAAATTTTCACAATATCCAATCGAATCAATTTAAATCAATGTGCTCGTGATATATTCGTTGAAAATTACGCGAAATATCGAAATTCATTTTAACAACATTACACTAGGTATATTATTTTCGTGTTTGTTATTTATAGATTACTAACGGTGAAACCGGTAATTTATTATGTCAACGGTACGTCAGCCCCTCTCCCGTATACGCGCCAACGTGGCTAATTTTAAAATTGAAAATATACATAAAGCCGTAGGGTGTAAATTTTCGCACATTAAAATTCATCCCCACGCCCATCCGTGCTAATGAAATTACAACAGTGAATATTATTTCATTAAAAAGAACAATAGTTTGTTACTGTGAGTCCGCAGTATGCAGATATTCGTACGGTTTTAATTAAAAATATCCGCCTGTCGTTTTATAAAATCACCTAACCAATCCTGAGTAATTAGATAATACCATTGAGGTACGCGTAATGAAAAAAGCGGGCCATTATTTGCAGCCTACCAATATTCTCAAACAAAAAAAAAAAACAAAATTGAAGATATCTGCTCTTTCTACTGTTTTCATTTCTTCTTTTTTTTCCAACATGTATAGCTATTAGCTAGAGTTTTTGAATTTTAAAACATATCCTGCTGGAAACGAGCTTTACATTACTATCTTAGCAGATTTATAACATCCACTGCTATTAATTAAAGCAAAATAATACTTCAGTTTTTCTCGTGTAACTATGGATAAACTGAAGATTTCTGTTGCTCTCTATTCCATTCTAATACACAATATTAGAATAACCGCACCTTATTACCTTAATTGATTTCATACAAAGGGAGCACTTGCTACATTTAATTAGACGCCCAAGAAATACTTTAATTCAAACCACTAAATGTCTTGAAAGATAGCGTAGTATATCATAGCAGTAAAAGGTTTCGGATCGTAATCTTTGAGTGCATTAGACAGTAAAACTTTATTTCGAATTGGTACGTAAAAGCAACCTACATTGGCTTTGTAACACTCAGTTTGCACTTTATAAAACAAACTGTGCAACTAAATGAATAAAATTTCCAACACGATCGTAATCAAAGCAGATAAACTCAACACAGGAAAAGGAAGGTTTTATTATAATAATTACTGAGTTGTTCTGTGTGTTATGTGTGCATAAGTTTGAAAGTACTTAGTTTACAATGACGAATGTATGAAGTTATCGCCTGGTAGTTGTACTAAATCTGTTAGGCCGGGAAATGTATGCATAATGCATTTATGATTGCATATATGCAAATTATATGTTGCTTTACGTCTAGTTTTACGAAGTTTATAGTTTGTACAGATGGTTAATTAAAACCTATAAAATTTATTTTAGTGGTAGTTGTTCAGCAGATTTAACATAAAGTTAATATTGTTTTTAAAGTCTTAAAATAAAATGCTTTGAGTTTAATGCAATAACTAAAGCGCGACGGTTTTAGGTTTTTGACCCCTACCATATCCCCACCACATAACGTTGCGGTAGGTAGGGCAAGCGGCGGCCGAAAGCGGCACGTCTAACAGTCAGTGTTGCCGTTATTATATATCGTCCAGACGGTACACAATATGTGTTCACACAAATTTGCATCTCACCAAGTGGGTAACTTCCAATGAACTATTTGAAACACTGGAACGCGCTTTCGGGTGCGCTTAGTAACTGAAAAACGGTCTGTTTTTCACCATCTTTGAATGTGGCAAATTGACGTATAGACGCGAATAGACTGCACTTTCATATTGTGTTCTGTCAAAAGGAGTAATTGTCATTTTTTACATATTGAGATTTAAAGCTTTGCGCTAGAAGATAGCAATTTTGGTATGTTCATATACTTCGTTTGATAGTTTCATTTTTCACATTATTCTGCAATACTATTGGATGATAAAATAAACCATTTCAATAAATATTTACATAAAATCGATGCATTTAAAATAATTAATCTAAATCCAATTCTTTTTACAGATATGAGGTTGAAAATTATACAAATCTTGATGGTTTTAACAGAATTTATCTTCCTGTTGTAGTCGTCTTACAAACAAGAAAAAATGTAGGCGTAATTGTGATTTGGAAGTACTATTTGCAGAACATTATTAAGAATATAAAAAATGAGAACGCATTATTAGCTATTTCTTACTAAAAACAGGAAATAACAGATGTGAAAAGCAAAATTCCGCATAAATGCAACCCTGCCGTTGGGATTTTGCCACATTCAAATACGGCGGCCAATTGTCAAGCGGACTAGCAACTTTAATTTTTGCGCGTAGCCACAATAATTGTTACGGACCGTTTCTCATTCATACGAGCGTATAATACTAAAAATAACACATTTGCAAGAAGCAAATATCATATATTATTCTTCACATGTAGTTTAACTTTCAATATATTAATACGTAAACGTTTTAAGTAAATTCATCAATTCAGACTTTGGTAGTGTGAAAACAGAAACAAATTTAATGAAAATGTTACAATTAAAAATAGAAGAAGGTATTCATTAAACTATTGATAAATGCTAAAGTAAAAATCCGACAAATATATGGTAACTAATAACTATTTTCTTTTGATTAGATAATGAGATGTTTAGATGTAAGGTGTTTACATAAATTGAGATGAAAGTAATTACATAAATTACAATTCTGTGAAGCTATTTAATTCGTATAAATTCAAAATAAACGTGAGTATAACACAAATACTATTTCTATTCTAATTTTATTCGATATCTGATCTGCGCAGGTGTTGTTTTGCTGTTCAGCCACCACAGCTGCTACGGCAATGAGTTCTGGTGCTTAAAGTAACTCCTTCCTTGCTAGAGCGTCTGCTTCAAATTTTTCTGAATTAATGAGTACACAGATATACCCAGGAAGACAATAGCTACACCTCTCCCTTTTAAGTAAATATATACACTGATGCGAGTGTATAGCATATTATCTTCTCTTTTACTCAAACTGGACGGACAATTCTTTCCTTAGGTGTATTCGAATTGGGGATAAACTATTAGTTATCCCCAATATACTGCTGTGTACTGACTGAATTAATTGAAAATGCAAAACTGATTTTACAAAGAAAAAGAAAAATTAAATTAGCTAGCACAACGGAATAAATTTTTAAATGAACGCAAAAAAACAATTAACCTCAGAGTTACCCTCGCGAATTAAAACTTGAATTTAACCACGAAAAGTAAATTGTGAGTGAATGAAATCAGACTCTCTTAATTACCCCAAAAATTGTAAAGGTTTAATTTAAAATAAAAGAACAGAATTTTCAACCCAAAGATGCTAATTAACAAACAATTTTATTTTTTAAAATGGGTTCAATTACAAAGGTGCAGAAAAAAAACCCGTGAACTGAAGGTTCTGGCTTAAATTAAAAATTGAACTTGATTCTAAATTACAATAGGACAATGCTATTTCCTATACAAAGCAAAAGTTTAGTTTGTTCAGGAATATTATCCTAAATCTTTCAAATTCAATCCACGTGGTATCAAATTAAAATAAATTAAACGTGGAAAATTACTAGAAATCTATAAAATCGTAACTAAATGCAAGAACACTCACACTTCTACTCATCCAAACCCAGGTGATACATAAATAAAAATGAAACAGCAAAATTGAATAACGAAAAATTAACTCTTTAAACTAAAATGAGAAAATTACAACTAAAATATATCTTCCTGCACAAAAATAATAAATGATCTTATATCTACAACGTGTACACGTCAATATATTAACAATTATTACAAACTGAATTCCTTGATGGACTAAATTTTTGAAGACATAAATTTCAATATTAAATGAATTACAAAATGGCATCAATAATATACAAAAATACGTCTACTCACGTTAACAGTCGAACAAGGATCTCTCGAACAAACTTTTACAATCGTTTTTCTTACAAAAATCCCTCTCTTAAAAACGTACAACGCAGTTGTACAAACAATACGCCAACATTCGAAAGACAAATAAATGAATGGAATTAATTTAAAAAACTTAACACTTAATTAATTAAATCATACAATTAACTCTTAAACTAAAATTATACAAAAATAAACATTATTGTAAAAAATTCTCGGTAAATTGAAACAGCTGTTTTTAGCAAATCAAAATACACTCAGCAAATATGGGTTGCTAATCCATAGCAATACGTAGAATATTTTCGCAGTAACAGATTGGTTTCTAGTTGCCCTATGGTCCTACAATGTTTTCAAGACTCTCTGACTATCACCGAACTCTTTTGTTTTTGTTAAAAATCTCCATATTTCCAGTTCTGGATTGCATAGATTTGGGGCCTAAAAAGTCATTGTATATTGTTCGAGACTGTAATATTTTCCAACATTTGAATTGCGATAAATATTCCTATGCCTATACCCTATTCCGTTTTTAAGCTGTTCTAAAACTAGTAACTGTCTGTCTGCGAAAGCGCTCTTTATTCATTCGTTTCTATTTGGAAACGAGGTAGTGAGCAATACTTCGATTATGAATCGAGTACACATCTGATGACATTCTCTCTGAAATGCACATTTCCAGCAGCGTGTTTGCTATGCTAGTATGTTTTTTTTTTTATTTCACTTAATATTATATAACTAAACTGCTAAATATATTAGAGATACTAATATTGAAATTGTAAATTTTTCCGTTAGAGGTAGTAAGCAGAAATTGGATTACAGATATTGTCGGAATGGCGCCTTTCATGCTTGAACGGCAAGTGCATTTGTTTAGATACACCACATATGTATCTAGTAATAAATCAAAGTATTTCCTCCGCAAATCCCACAAGCACCGAATAATAAATCAGTTCCACCTTCGGTCGTTAATTAAAAATATTTCGGAAATTTACTTTCCGCAACAATAGGGCGACATTTGTAACGAAAATAATGAATTTTCCTGTATCCTCCTGCCGGCCGTGATCAATCCGCTTGTTGTGATTTAGAGCGCCGCATTCCATTGTTATCCCGTTTCTGTCTGGTAATTAAATTTTTAGCGGGCGTATCTCATCAGTCCTCCCATTTTTCGCACGTCCAGCATGCGCCGAAAGTACAAAACAGATACGGATACTAATGATCACGAGGTATATTGCGGACATACGGAAATTTAATTTCAACTTCCCGATAATACCCGAAAAGGAAAAGGGAGAATTACGGCTTTGATATCCGTGTATCGCTTCAAACGCTCGTTTCATAACTGAAATAGCATTAGTGGCGCGCACATGTACCGGGTATGTAATTATGAGTGGAAACTTTTGTTACGCGTCGCGCCAATCTAATTGAATGTTTATGAACAAGTTAGAAATTTATCTGCGAATTTTTAATTGAAATTATTTCATTCTGAAAAGTTCCGCCATATAGCATATTGTGAACAAGCCAAAAAGGAAACATGATGATTACAAAACTTTACATTCAGAATTAAAGTTAAACCTGTGTGGCAAGTACTAAACGGTGTTACAGGCTGAAGAAATTGATACAGATGAACGAAAAGTGTTTACCCAACATCTCCACAGGGCCAAATTTCCTTCTTAATCGCCATAAACCGATTACCGTAATTGACCAAAACGACATTCGAACCTACAACTCTTAGTAGTAGCTGAGACTTCTTGAGACACGCTGGCCCTCACTAGAGTTTATAATAGTGCTGTGCAACCGAACAGATTTCATAACCGGTTAGTCGTATGTACATAACCAGATAACCGATGTAACCGGTTATAACTGGCATGATTCGGTTAACCGCCGCGACCGGTGAATAATCGTGACCAATTAACCGTCTTGATTATCCGCTTTCGTCGGATAACCGCCGTAATCGTTTAAAGGGCAGTTTTATTTATTGCATATCTATCTTTATTAAGTATTTTTATAATGTTTTTGTGTATACACGTCCGCTACAATTTTCAAGAATAATATTGTTATATAAATTGAGACATTAGCTAGATGTAACTTGCGTCATCCTACATATATTAAAAGCTTAAATTTATATATTTACAATAGTATTTTTTTTTAGTTTTCAGCATATCAATAATTTTGAACTTAAATTAAATTTACACTAAATTGCGCTTCTCGTATCAGTTTATGTAAAGCCTTACAGGTGCACTTGAATTTACGTATAAAAAAGCCATTTTTCTTAGATGTTAATTTTTTTATTTAGCAGTATTTTGATTTTTTTTACCGATTTTCTGAATCTCCATTTGTTTTTTTTTTTATACAAATTTTTATAACTAGCTCTAAGATAGTGTATCACATATTTAAATAGCTACTTGTTAGCGATAAACAGCTTAAAGCACAACTTATTGACTGAAACAAAATCTATACGTTGTAAATGTACTAGACACCTTCCAAATAAATAAAAATGTGTTCTGTTAACAATTGGCGAGTACCTTACTCAACAATGCGAGTGGGTAAAATACTTACTCGTAATTTATGTAGGGTATAATAATTGTCTGCGATACTACCTGTGGTTATAAACTTATCGCTTGATGGCATGATCTTCCTATAAAGTAATTTATATCCCTATGCTATCGTATTTATTTCTATTGCCTAAAAAGTATATTCAAATTCATTTACGCCTAAATTATTTACTTTACGCTGCCATGTCTTGTTAGTTAAACAGTTATTGGCGGTGAAGCTTTTCCTTAAACAGAAGTCGGCTGATAGATGCATTGTAGGAGTTGATCAACCTATCTCATGCAGAAATTATTTTAAAGATTTAAAAATAGCTCTCCCTGAACTATATATATTCAAATCCAGCTTATACATTCACAAGCACAAAAATACCTTCATAAACAAAAACAATAACTTACACAGTTACAATATCAGAGACCCACAAATACACCCAGTTTGATATATAACTTGCGCAATGCCGTACTTACTCAAGCAAATCTCTAGATTTCTAGAATGTATGATCTATTTAATTGTTTAAAAGTTTCAATTGAATTCATTTTATAAAAAAGTTGAAGTTATTTTTGTGCTTAATATAGATTTAAATTGTCACTTTGATGGACGATTTGTTTTTCAATCCTCAATCGTACTAACATTTTATAACTAGAATGTAACCTTACAACAATTGTACTGAAAAACTAATAAAATCATGACTACAGAAAGAGTGTTATAATTTTTTAAGTTAAAATTCATTGTTCTTGAATAAGGATGTATCAAAGATTATAATATGATGTGCCTTTACTTGCCTGTTAGGGTTATTCTAGTCACTAATGCAAAAATTGTTTCATAAAAGTTTAAGCAAGTATCATATTAAAATAAATTGATAAATTATTAAAAAAGAATAGTGCGGGCCTTCAATGTTGTAGTGTCAACGAAAATAATCTGGTTAAAAGTTATATGAATTTAAGTTAACTGTCTTACATAGAAGGTGATTTTAACTATTGTTTCCAAGGTCATTTGAGAAGCAATATTTTCACGCAAGACCGCTTCTGTATCTTCGAAAAAGTGCAAAATTTTGCGATCTTAAAATCCCATCACAGAAGTGACTCTCACCTCGTATTTATTGACCGAATAACTTAGATCTTGCCTTCGGTGGTGGGATTATTACATTGAGAAAGCGGTCATTAAATGTATTAGCGGTGTCAATCAGCTCACTTAGTATAGATGTTATTTAATTTGGTTAAATATATTGACTATTTTTGAGTTATATCTACAACAAGCCAGTTATTACGTCCACAAAAACTAAGAAAAATTAATAAGTCAAAATTATAGCCATCATCCTTACAAAGTTAGAGAATTTAAAATTCACTTAATTTAATCTAGTTTAAAGATAACAGCAAATAATGCAGATATATTCAAAATAAAATAGCAAAGTCCCCAATACTTTTGAGGCTTTCAGCTATAGGCTGCAGTCAAAAAGTTTTTATTCATTATAAGGCAGTAACATGTAGCTTTTAGTGTAAGACTTATTCCATTATCACTTTGTAGGACTTACACAGTTGTATTTATTTTTCTTTTTTATTTTGCTATACTTTTTGCTTATTATTTTTTTTCTGTGATCTTTTTCCTTTATTGACATGTTTTTCACAATTCCATTATTTGAACATTGAGAACATTACAATGTTATAAGTAAGCACTAATTCAAATCTGCAAATATTTCCAATTATATTATTTTTATAGACTAACATGCTAGACATAATTTGTTTTCCTCATCTAATACGTCGCCTTCAAATACACCGTATTCATATTTTTACTGCTCGTGTGCTTCCCCGGGGCCGTCGTTTATTTTCCCGACGATATTTTCGAATAGGGTCAACTGTATCGATGTTTCTACATAGGAGGACGATACGGTCTGGTACATGTTTATAAAATATCGTCTTCAAGGTTGGGGCGTCTCGAGGTTACCAGGAGCGAAAAAATATGATCAAAGCCGCTAGCTGAGGGAGAAGCCACGGCACATAAACTTGAATGTGTATTTTTAGATGCGAAGCGGTCGCTTCCTCGTCGTTCATCTCTTCCTATTTGTTGCGAGAAAAGGTGGAAACTTTTAACAACCTGCATCGCGTACACATACTCGAAGAGTTCGCTAGTTAGGTCCTTTAGTCAAGTAGGCGGAAAAGTATTGAATTGGACGCCTCGAAATATTGATTTGGAACTCAGACTGATAAATCACAATGGATTTGCATAACTAGGGCTTTGAAATGGAATTGAATACCATGTCTACATAATAGGAGCATACTCCGTAAAATTTTCCAAAACAATACAATATTCTTTAATTATTGAATTACTCCTAAAAGTATATTTTTAAAATTATTTTTACACAACAAATATTTTAAAAACATGAATCGACCGAAAATGTGTAATGGCAGGCTGTAATGTATTGGAACTTTATTTGTACTCACAGCAATTTTTTTTTAAAATCATGATAAAAACCACTCATTTGATCAAAAAGCGTTGTAACCGCAAGTTGTTCGTCTTGAAAGGGCGGATTCTACGATATCAAGGTTGACTGCCTAGAATATCGGATATCCGAATAAAACCCTGTAGCTAATAAATTATAAAAACAGAATTGTCTTAAAATAGAGCCCTGCGGAACTCCAGTGACGACAGAAAAATAAAAAAAAAGAAACCTAACGCTTTGAATCGGAATTTTAATTGTGTCATAATAGAATATGAAAATAATACAAACAGTTTGAACTTTTTAGATATCAAATTAATCAGGAAGAACCAGATTATCAGCACGGATTGGTACTTTAAAGTTACTCACTCAGAAAGACATTTAAATCTTAACTCCATCACCCCTATAAAATACAAAATTAGTGTTATCAATAGTTTGGTAGATCGCTGTCATGCCTTCTCTGAAAACATAAATCTAAATAAAAACTTAAACAAAATCAAATCAATGTTAAAAAATGGGATTGGAGGGCCAGCTATAAAACAGCAAGAACAGGGGACACACTAGATCTTTTAGGTCACAGTGTAATATCACCCTTGCAATATATACATACATACATACATATTGTTGTACTTAATTTTTTTTAGTAATAAGTGTTGAAAATTCTTAAATGTATTTTTCTCATGATCTAGAGACTTCTACCTTTACTTTATATTAAATGTAAAGTGTTTTAAAAATTTTATAAAATAATTATTTATTTTAATTTTGTATAAACATTCGACAGTCCATTCGGTCACATGAGCATTCTCATGTTTTAAACATCTTATATTCCCCTCACTTCGGTGAAATTAACGGACTCTCTAAGACAGTTTGTCCTCCTTGTCGATAATCGCAATAAAAGTCTGTTAGGATTTTTCAATTCGAAATGATTCACTACCTCCGACAGAGGCAGACAGTGTCTCAATTAATTTCGTAAAAAGCGGCTATTTCGATAAAATCCAATTTCATTCCAAATTCCAACCTAAAAATGATTGTTAGTTGTTAAACTAAGTTTATCACATTAATTTTATCCAAATAGCACCTATAATCTTGGGGTAATTTTCTTCAACGACGATTTTCCTGAGATGTGTTCCTATCCCTAGCCATTCCCCATGTTTAGAAGTACGATGTACCAGAGTCCCCATCAGATGCCTAATCATAACCGCTCATTTTGATGTCCGGTGAATTCATCACTCTCGAAGGTATTCATCGTCCAAATCTACCTAAAAATAAACGTATTATTTTAATCCTAATCTAAATTTAAATATACTTATAAGAAATTTCATTTTTTACGTTCGGCGAATTTTGGGGTTAGGAATTTTGTGTAATCGCTGACAGTTTACAATCACTGGGGAAAATTTGTATAAATTGGTACTTTCCAATCTAATATTTGATATGTATTTACGGCACGAACAGATATCCAGTAACTTTACCATCAAGGTTGGACATTCTGATTCACCCGTCTCTTAACGTTCAAAGAAAATGCGGGAATTTTGAAATTTAATTTTAATCATATTCATGTTCTCTATGATGAATTTGTGTTGCAAAAAGTGGGAAAAAACTCCCCATCAGAGTAAAAGCACTAACATTGTAAAAATTGTTTGAGTTTGATAAAACAAGAAAAAACCAAATATGTATAAGGGGCTTGTATTAGAACCATCTGCTCTACACTCTAAGAATTGCTGTTTCTAAGAGGAGTCATGAAGAACAAAACAGTTTTCTAGGAAATCTTCCTAAAATTTCTCATGATTAGAGTAGCGACGTTGTGTACAGTCTGTCATTGGCGTTCTCTTAGGTGAAAAACACTGGAAGACTCGAGCATACGTACCATCCTTAGCAAATTAAATGCGAATCTAAGCTGCACAAATCTTCTATTATTAATGCAGTCGATACTACAGCACACTGAAATTATATAGTATAATTATGTCGAAAACCTTGACAATTTGTAAAATTAAACCTTCAATATATCTGTGCTACTGCATTGCATATACCTGATCGACGCTTGACTGACTAACAACAACCCAACATCGCCATTTTACTCATGATATATTTTAAACACCTCCAATAGAAAAGTAACAGAAAAATACTGTGAAATTCCTTAAATTTCTGTTTGATAGCAATATCGTTAAAATAATGACAATATTCCATTCTATAGTATATAATCAGCATTTGTTTTATAGACAAGTCAAAATTGATGATTATTAAAGGAAAAGCAAATGGTCCAAGTTATTTATTTGGCAAAATGGAGTTTGTTTGTAGGATCGTCGGTTCTGTATATATCTACCCCTCCCCACTCACACAAATACACGCGCGGTTTCGTATTGACAAGTGAGACTGGGTAGCGAGATTTGATTGTATCTGTTATGGTTGGCGACGTTAGAGGGATTCTATTTCATGTTACGGTTCCCCAGAGATGTGCGACAACTCTAAAGCTCATCTTCGCCACCGAGTTCAAATATTGGAGGCCATGGTGGTTGCGCAGCGGTGACGTGATAGTCTTCCTAGGCGAACAGGAAGCGAAGTATATGCATATGCATTATACTCTGTTCTTTCTAGTTATCTCTGATATGAGAAACGGAAATAACATGCGAAGGCCAGAGATGGAAAATATTTGCTTTGTCCTTTTATACATTTCTCTTTCGTCCATTGGGACTGTGGGTATATATAATCATGGATCAATGCGCAACGTAAATATGTCAAAACTTATTCATTTGCTGTGTAGAGGAGTATACATAGTTAAATATTGTATTACAATGATAATGTTGATGAGCTTCTTAGCTATTCCTGTTTTGTAATTGAAAGGTAGTTGTACATCACAGCGTGTCCTGAAATAAAGTAAGTAAACTTACGGTAGAGGCACTTCGCATAACTCTGAATGAAATACTTCAATGAACTTTATTATTATTCAAAATCGTTTTTTTTTTTTTTTTTGATATGTGCTTTAAATTTTGGAAGGATGGAAAAAACTGATAATAATAATAATTTGTCTAAGACATGGGTAGTATTCGTATGATTCGTATCAAACATCAGTTACGCACGGCTATATGAATTATAATTTCTAACTGCGCTACGTTTTAGATTAGATTAGGATTGGGGTGGCTATGGACCTGTTTCACCGCGACCTTTTCAGATCTATTGTGAACCCCTTTTTTTCCTTAGAGCATGCTCTCTAATTTTGCCCTGTTAATTAGGTCATCTTTGAGAGGGGCTTCTTTGTGTAGCTAGTATCTGTGAAGTTCTCCACGCCCATTACTAGAAACCTTGTCCTCGCCAGGTCTTCACATTAGCACAGCACATGAACTGATATCTCTTCTTCCTCTTGGTAGAATCTACAGATTGCGTTATCTGCCAGGTCTATGTTGTACATATGCCTACTTAGGCTACAGTGACCAGTCACCAGCTTACTATCATTTTGACAGCCTTCCTGTCTTTATTCAGTAGATCTCTAGTAAATGGAGGCCTCTGCTCCTTTAGAAACTCTTTTGCCTGTCTCTGTCCCGGTGTTTTTTGCTGCTACTGCACTGCCTGGACTGATTATATATCCATTGAAAAATTGATAATGAAAATTGCTAGAGATTAGTCAGTGCACAAGCAATTACGAACTCATAAATAAATCTTAGATCGTAATAGTAGGTATAATAATTAGATTACATACCATTAACATCATATGTGTCTTAGAGGTTGTGGTCTCGAAGTAGCTAGTAGCTTATATGCTGTGGAGTTTTTCATGTAAAGAACACTGGAAATCATCCTTGTTGTACCATAGTCACTTAGTGATACACTTGATGTTAAATGGATCGGGTTTCAGACATCGTTTGATGCGAGAGGGTGGTAGACAATTGCACCCAATACCCAGTTGCGAAAACGTACCGTGCAGTGCGCATGCTTCTTGGCAGCAGGATACCTTCTTTTTTTTTAACAATGTTAAATAATCCAGTACTTACAATGTTTCGAGGGATCTTCCATCCAGTAGCAATAGTTTGTACTAGAGTTGTCTTTGGGACCAGTAAAAAACACACAAATCTTCTTAATGGAGGTGGTTATAATTAACTCGATATTAAACGCACTGAAAGTGGGTTAGATATGTAGAAAAATCTCGTTAATTTAAACCTTCAAATAAAGGCAATAAAAAAGAGCACATGGTAAAACTTTCTAAGTTCACTTTTTGTTTCATTCATAATTATACTGATAATTAAACCATGATGTTACTCTCCAATTTCATTTAACTGTAAACATTTTCTTACAGATCATTCACTTACTTTTCTTTTTTCTGCCTAGAATATTCATTGGCCACAATTTCACATCTCAAGAGGCAAGGAGGAAAATCAGAGTGAGGTCACTTGAAAGTTTAAAACCTTGACAAAAATTAAACTGTCAAATTCCGAAGTGAAACAGTTGGTATCCTTCACAGAAGAAACAGTCTGAAGGAAAACTGATTTTCTTGACAGTACAGTCTTGTATAAAAGTTTTTTATTAACTAAATATATTCTGTCAAAAGTTAAAGTTTAATCTGAGCAAAAATTTGAAATGCTACAATGTATACACTGAACGAAAAATATACACAAATATAATGAAAAAGTATATTAATTCAATAATTATTTTGTCAAAATTCGTGCAACGAACACTTTTATCAATACCAAGTATGTGCGTTTATTACATTAATAAATATATAGATTCATCTATATAACAATAAAGAAAATTGTTCATATAATGAATTTATTATTCACTTGATTATGAATATAATAAATGTAAATTATTGCTTTAAAAATCGGTATACATCAAAAGTGATTAAAGAAGTTTTTAATATAATAAAGTAAGTTCATATTATATATAAACTGGATTATCATATTGCTAACCGTGGTACATTGTATGAATTAACTTCTTCATGTTGCTTATATGAAATTTATACATTGCGTTAATTAATAATAGTTGTAGAAACTATGAATTATATATTATACCTTGTTGTGTTATTTAAACGAAGCGTGCCAGCGTACAACATGTTACAACAAAAACGGTCCTAGGTAAAAAGTAAATATATACAGCACTAGCGAAAAGTTAATACACACAATTTACCACAATTCCTTCCTCTTAAAATTAATACAATTCAGAACATATACTCTTAAATAATTAATTGTTTCGACTCCTTAAATTATAACGACGGTTAACAGAAAATTCTGGCGAAGTACAACTAGGATTATCATCGTCGCTAACAACAATAGTTTCAGTTGCCGCCTCATCAGAATTTCTGTTTCTTGCTCTTTCAATTCTAATGAGAGTCCAAATTTGGGTAGGAGCAGATAAAGACTACGAGATCTCAACTGATTAGAATGTCTCTTAATTATTTTATCTGTTCTACTTTCACATCATAAGCAACATTTCCAGTTTTATTACGACACTTCCAGGAAGCCAAGGAGAGTCAAAAGCTTGTAATGATTTTTCGCATAAACTTCACTGCCAATTTCAAAAGTTGTTGGTCTACCTTTAAATTGTTCAATTTGCGCTTGTTGTTTATTATTTATAATATTGTGTAATGTGGTCTTATTAAAATCTAATCGCTTTTTAAATTACGACCAAACATTAGGAAAGCTGGACTAGCATTTGTAGTACAGTGAGAAGCGATTCGATAATTAAATAGAAATATTTGCAAAAATTCGTTTATATCTTTTCTTTCATCATGAGCCTTTTTGATAGCATTTTTTACTTGTTTAACACAGTTTTCCGCTGCACCATTGCTTTGCACATGGTAGGGCGATGAAAACAAATGTTTGATGCCGTTTAGTTGTAAATACTTCGCGAATTCACCAGAAGAAAACGGCTGTCTGTTGTCTGACACAATCGTATCGGGTAAACCAAAGCGTGCAAACACGGTTCTTAAAAGTTTGATTACCGTTTTAGCATTTGCTTCATTTATTTTAAAAACTTCTAACCATTTTGTGAACGCATCTACTATTACTAATATTTGCTATTATATATAGGACCCAAGAAATCCACATGTATACGTGACCAAGGTCTATATGTTGTCTATATGAGGCCATGGTTGCAAAATTGTTTTAGGTGGATTATTTTGAAATTTGTTACAAGTTTGACAATTTTGGCAAGGTTTAACAATATCACTCATTTACGCCGCCAATAGCAATAAGATCTAGCAATTGATTTACACTATTCATCCCTAAATGACTAGTATGTATTTCACCAAAATTTGTTCTCAAAGTTTGTGGGGACCACAATCTCACCCCCCATAAAATACATCCTTGCTCTAAATGCAATTGAGTGTCGACGCAAAAAATAGGGTTTAATTCCCTTCTGACATATTTTTAATATGTTCTGGCCAACCTGTAAAGCAATAAGAAAACACTTTACTTAATATAGGATCTTTTTGTGTTCCCACCGGGAATTTGCTTGTGACTAATCGGTAAAGCCTGATTAATATACAAAATTGACCTATATCTGGCTCTTTAATTTCATTCTAGATTAAGAGGTAATCGTGATAATGCATCAGCCAACAATTGTTCTTTGAAGTGATGTATTTAATTTCATATTGATAAGCTGCCAAAATTATTGACCACCTCTGCAATCTGCTTGCGCGAACTGAGGCCACACCTTTTCCTTCACCAAAAATTGCTAAAGCGGTTATGATCGATATACAAATAAAATTTTGTGCCAAATAAATATTCATGAAATTTTTTCACACCGAATATAATTGCTAAGGCTTCGTTGTCAATTTTGTGAATAGCCTTTCTCCGCTTGATTTAGCGTCGAGATGCATGAGCAATCGGTCCGCAAAATACCATCGGCAAATTATGAAAATAACTGCTCCTACACACCCGTGCACTTGCATCCACAAGCTAAAACATAGGCAATTTAGGATTATAATGAACTAGAACTTTGATGACGCTAATTCTTTTTAATCTCATACATTGTTTTAAACCAATGTTCATCAAATACCCAACTAACATTGTCTTTAATAAGAAATATAGTCTACTTAGTTTTGTGCTTAGCTGTGGAATGAACTTCCCATAAATTAACTAATCCTAAAAAAGATTAATTTGTCTTATTATTCGGTATTTTCATATCTAAATAGCGGAAATTTTCTCTTTACATGGATGCAATCCTTCAGCGTCCAAGTAATGACCTAAATATGTCACGATTTTTGAAGAAACTACACTTTAATTTAAATTTATTTTTAAACCACACTCTTGAATTTTATTAAAAACTAATTTTAGCCTCTTCAGATGTTCAGATTCAGTAGAACCGATATTAGGATATCGTCAATAAAAACAACCCACCCGGTATATTACAAAGGTTAAATCCATTAATTTTTGAAAAACACTAGGACTTGATGCTATTCCTACGGCAATCTGTTGTATCTAAATAGACCCTTGTGAGTATTAATAGTAACTAATTGTTTGAATCGTGATCCAGTTCTAATTGGGCATAAGCTTGTGAGAGATCTATTTTACTAAATATCTTACCACCGGCTAATTAGAAAAAAATCTCCAACCTTTGGTATCGGATACTTTTGAAACATGTAAATGCGGATTAACTGTACCTTGAAATCTCCACAAATACGTACCTCGCCGTTCTTTTTCAAAACTGGCACAATTGGATTAGCCCATTCACTGCATTTCTACTGGAGTTAAAAACACCATTATTACTAACTTTTGTAACTCTAATTCAACTTTTGTCCTTAAGTTGTAAGCTAATGAACGCGCTTTGTAAAAAACTGGTACCGTACCAGGCTAAAATATAGTTTAGCTTTAAAAATTCTTATAAGTTCCTGGCTCATTATCAAATATACCCTGTTATTGCTTAACTAAATTCGATATTGATGCATTTCCAGCAACAGAAACTGGTTAAAGTTTCATATTTTCAGTTTTTAATTATTTTAAAGCAACACAATTAATTATGTTTATGTTAATGCCGTTAACCCACTGACGGCCTAATAATGATGGTCCACCATTGGGTTACCACATATAACTTTAAATTATCAAACTACATCATTAAATTTTACCTTGACTCTTATAAAACCTTTTGACTCTATTTGGGTTCCCGTGTAAGTTGAAAGTTTAATTTTTGAACTATTGATAGTAATTTATTAAATATTTGCGTATAAGAATCTCAGAATTAAGGAAACTGGCGATCCTGTGTCTATTTCCATATTTAAATTAACATTTTCTATTTCTATATTAACTTTTATCGGCGAATCTTTATCATTCGAAATTACAGTAAACAAAGTTGCAGATATATCTGAATCAGAATCATTAACATTTACAGCATTTGACTTTACATTTTCATTAGTTAAATAATTATTTTGTCTTTTATTTACAATTCTTGGAATTTTTGTTTAATTTACAAACATATTTTAAATGCCCTTTCTTACCGCAATTATCGCAAACGGAATTTCGGCAAAAACATGGACTGCTGTGATGATTTCTCTCTCCACAAACTCGGCAACAATGTTTGGTTTCTTTCTCCATTTTCTCCTTGCCTGTGTAGTTCGCTCTTACCGGAAGTTGATCCACGCCATTTCGCTGCTTCTTCCCCAGACGACCTTGCTCTCCCGGAACCGGAAAATGGACGACCTTGATGGCGCATGTTGAGCACGTGGTACGAACCATCCATATCCGTTACATTTTTCTCGGCTGCTTCCATGTCCTCTTGCTAAATTATATGCTGATACACAATTTAGCTTCTTTTTCGGAGAATAATCGTTGCTTAATAACTTCATTATGTAGCCCAAACACGAACTGATCTCTTAAATTGTCATCCAATATTTCTTTAAATTCACACGTTTTCGCCAAATTTCGCAATACTACCATATACTGCGTAACAGATTCTCCTTTCTCTTGTCGCGGAAGTCGGAATTTATGCCGTTCTGATATTACGGATGGTGCCGGCTGCAAATGTTCTTGCACAATTTCTACAATTCTTTATATGTTTTCTTTTCTGGCTTACGGGACTGCACAAAATCCCCCATTAATTCAAAAGTTTCGTCCCCAACTACCGTTAATAACGTAGCAACTTTTAAATCTTCTTTCAATTTTATTTAACTATGAAATATGTTCTATAAACGTGCAATATAAATACTCCATTTCTTTGATGCGGGATCAAACTCACTTATTCTTCCCACCGACATTTCCACGTAATTTAATTTCTTTTTACACTACTTTAACTATTTTATATTTCACTATTAATTTTCGTCGTCGCCAATATTGTTGTGTTATTTAAACGAAGGTTCGACCCAGAATATTTTTATTCTAGAAATACACATACATACCAGCGTACAACATGTTACAACAAAAACGGTCCTAGGTAAAAAGTAAATATATACAGCACTAGCGAAAAGTTAATACACACAATTTACCACATACCTATTTATTACTAAAGTTTGCCAAATAATATAAACAGATTTCGAAAATATGCAGTTAGTGTAAGAGGTCCAAGTCTTTTACACTAACAGTATATTTTCGAAATCCGGTTATACTATTTGGCACACTTTTAATTCGCTTAATAAAACAACCAACTTTAAAAAGGTGCAGCTACAGTGCTATTGCATAAATTTACTTGTTAATACTATTATTGATAAATTTTAATTTACAAATCAAATTGTTATGTTCATTCTGTCAGCATTTCTTATGTGATTTATTCTTTAGTTGGTACAAGCTTGCCACAAGCTATCCAATTCGCTGGATAATAAGTTATAAATTCTTAACGACCGTATTATAGTTCCTGTCCCGTCTTCAAAATCTGAAACACCAAATAGGTAATAAGTAATATTTGAGAAAATAGTGTACATAGACATCTATACATACCAAATTATTTGCATATTTTTGGTTTTGGGATTCTCCTTATCAGTTTTGCATATCCGTAAATGTATTACTTATAAATTTTCCCTTTTTTACCATCCGATAAAATTCCTAAAATATGTTAAAAGTTTTATATTAAGATACCTAGTTGTAACTATAGTAATCTTAAATTACCAACTTTTCCGTCAGAAATCTATTAACTATCTGCTTTTCTAACCGTGATGACATTCCCGACGATAAATTGTAATCGTTTTCTATAAAATACTAAAACACTATATTTGTATTTGGATTATGCACATGTTTGAAATGTCTGACTAATATATCAAGCTCGGCAAAATTAGTGTTACTCATAAAACAAAGCATATTACACCTAGTTTAACGTTCACACACACGCAAAATGTCAAATATTGGATATCCACTTATTGTTCATTACAAATAAAAGTTAGGTAATTTGAATATCTAATAATAATTACGTATTTAACAAGTTTTCAAGTGGGATTAAGAAATAAAACAAAAGGGAGCGTACTAAATACCTTAATTTTGCCTGTAATAACCCTAAACACACTACTTTGATGAATGCAAACAGATAAAATACGTTGTAGGAAAGATGTATTTATGCCTGGGTAGAAGGGACTATGTAGAATATGAATTTGAAGTTCTGAAGAAACAATTTTAACCATTGCACAGGCTATACCTGCAGAGAAAGCGTAAAACATAGTATGTATAATACCGTTATAAATTCATTTATTAATACAATTAACTCAGTATTAAAAATACATTATACATCATAGAAATAATAAAATATTTAATCAAATTAATAACATACTACTTTAAATTAACAAACTACTTAATAATTTCTTTTTCTAAGAAGTAATAAAGTTTATTTTGTTAATACAATAAACTTACTTTTTCAACGTGACCGTCAGTAAACAAAATTGTTCAATATAATAAAAAAAATTATCCAATTACCATACAATATATCTTTTTCTTATTTTAATAAAGCCAACTCAATAAACAATGTTTATTAATTTTGTTTTTTCAGTGTACAGTAGAAACTATCTCATCTACCAACAGAACCTTCCGCTTGATACATACATATAACGATGTATTTAATTGTTTGTCACCGAGACGGTGTTTGTGACTCCACAAATTCTGATCGAGCTATAATTTCAGCTTTCAATTACTTTGTTGGTACAATAGTAGTATTCCGATGAATGTAGTTACACGGAAAAACCAATTTGTTCAGGACAACAAAATATTTCCTTATTTTAAATAAATAAAGGGTTAAATGAACAAATAATTTGGTTGATTTAACCAAATATTTGTTTGCCATACTTAACTTAATATTTAGTTAAACAAAATTTGGTATTATCAAATAATTTTATTCGGTGTATAAGTTGCAGGAACAACAACATTTTGAAAACACTACCTTTGTAAAGATTGTTCACGTATTTTTCTCTTTTTTTTTGGGGTATTTCAATTTTTGTAAGGTCTTGATTTATTAATGTCAATACCTTATGCACAAATGAAACTGTTGAAATAGTATAGGCCGTTACACGTTTGAGCCATAAGAATACATTTTTTGAATTTTTATTCGATAGAAAGAAATGGAATAAAATCGCGGAAGCTCTGCTGTTTTCCGGTACGAAATTCAATATTTCTGTAAGGAAACAAGGACATGCAGACATGCCGTTTCAGCATCTTGTGCCATCGGTTCGCTTTCCTTTGTTACATTATATGTCAGAATATTTATCTCGGGTTGTAAAATTGAGACTGTATAATATCTGCTAACAAAAGGCCGGCGAATACAAAACACTAAGGAAACGAAAGAGGAAAAGATATGCACCCGCACACATAACCTTAAGTGTGGATTCCTTTGTTTATGTTTCTTGGGTTCTTTTTGTTGGTATATATTTTATGTGCTTTGATGTGATCGGTAAAAGGACATGCTTCCTTCTGTGAAGTGCAGTATCTATCTAGACAAAAAGATTCCAAAAATGGAATTCGGTTCCACATATTTGCTCACAATGCATTCACATGGTAAAATATTTATTCAGATGGATATTAGCGTTAATTGATGTCACTCAATGTGTTTGTTATGCAATTGTGTACGTCAATAATCAATCAATGTCGTACATACTGTAAGTATGTTAGCTATTTGTACCATGCGCAAATACCGACCAGTTCTATGCAACTCTGTTTGCGGGTAGTCGATATGCTGGTTCAAAATGGCAAACGCGACACAATACACTGTATATACGGAGCTCTAAGCAACAAAGTATACATATGTCGTCGCATAAAGCAGGATTAATTCAGGATCGCGTAATAATCTATTCGAAGCGGGCTCTGAAGCCGACTTCCGTCCGCCATAAATTGGAAGATATGCCGCTGCGAAATCAAACTATTAAACATGTCAGCAGTTAGGACGTTGTACTTAAATATCCCGGCATGCATTTGGTTTCCATGCAAATTTCAGCAATAAACCGATGCTCCAGATACACATTTGGCCACTTAGTACAGACTAATGCTCGCCGTTTGAGTTACATACACACTCATACATACGGTGAACACGATTTTCGGCTTAACTTTAAACGTTGCCTATCGGCCCAAGATGATTGTCATTGTCACATTAGCTTATTTCTCTGATTACCAAAACTTTTGCACTATTTAGCTAAATACTAATACTATACTATACTTACAGTGCACACATGTATATGCATAGAGTGTGTATTTTATGTTAAAAAAAATTGGATAACATACTATTTTTGAGAATTTAGAGATGAAAGCAAGTTTCTGAAACTAAATATGTGTATATTAAAGGGTGGGCCCTCACAGAACATTGGACAGGTGCAATATGAAAATATTGAAGGGGTAGATACGAGATAATGCCATACTGATGCAGCTATGTAAATTTCGTGAATTTTCACATGGAAACATATAAAGCCTTAAGGTATGTTTCCATCTTGTATGCGTGGCAAAATGTGTTGCATATAATAGGTGAGTAGCATGGTTTGTTATCTATTACAGTAGACATCTCTTTGGTAATTACTTTATTATTGTCTAAATAAGACCCATAAGGTTATGTTAATACAATCATCGAATAACATTGAAAATGAATATAAATGCAAAAGATGTGTAAAATTATCAGCTTAAAATCCTTACATGTCTTAACAAATGCCTATATTAAAACCACCTGAATCATTAATTAAGTGAACGAGCTCATTAAAATAATTACTTACAGCCTGTACAATACAAGGTAAGATTTATACTAATACTAATGTCGAATCTTCTGGGGGTCTTACATGATTTAAGTTTTTCAGATCATTATTTAATATATGCTTACATTCACTTTAACATTCCTTCATATGTTCCACGTTTACACGCTTTCAGAGATTTTTCTGGTTTCGATGTTAATTTATTTATTTAATTTAAAGTTGATGATTAAACTTAGAGACGATGCGTATAAAAAAGCCAAAAAGAAAAATACGCAAGCCGCATTCAATTACTATAAACAAATGCGAAATTTTACAACGGCCTGTATTCGACGTGAAAAACGTGCTTATCTACGCTTTGTTTCTGAAAGTGGTAACGTGGGGAAACTGTGGAGAAGTATTAATGATTTAAATATTTTTACTCGCAATAAATATAATGTACTGCCGAACAATTTATCTAATGTCGATGCTATCAATGAGTATTTCATCAGTTCTAATTCTTGTTCAGACGCGGACGAAGAACTTATTAATGTCTACAATAATAGCGTACTAACAGACAACCGTTTTTCTTTTGTTTTAACAACAGTTGCGGAAATTCAGTCTATACTTCTATCATTGAAGTCTACTGCTCTCGGAGCTGACAGAATCTCTCTTAAAATGATAACTTTATGTTGCCCGTTTGTGCTGCCTGTTGTCACACATCTTGTAAATACATGTCTACTGGAGGGTGTATTTCCTGACGGTTGGAAGAATAGTATTATCACACCAATTCCAAAGGTCAACAAACCTACTAGTTTTAACGATCTCAGACCAATATCTATTTTACCTCTTCTATCTAAACTGATTGAAAGAATTGTGGATCAACAAATTCGTCGTTACTTACATGTGGTGCCGGTGTTGCCGGTGCAGCAGTCTGGTTTTCGCTCTGGATACGGTTGTGCCACCGCACTGGCACACGTTACCGACGAGATATTTACTGCTACTGATAATAATTTAATTACTGTACTGATTCTTCTTGATTATTCAAAAGCTTTTGACACACTTAATCATGCTTTACTCCTCTCTATCTTACGCTACATTGGGTTTTCAGAAAATACTATCAACTTTTTTCGTTCTTATTTGAGTAACCGCACCCAACAAGTGGCTTATGATGGATCCTTATCAGTGCCTCTCGTTATAAAGTCCGGTGTTCCTCAAGGAAGCATACTAGGACCACTCCTGTACACTATTTATAGTTCTAATATTATCAAATGTCTTAGGTTTTGTAAATATCACATGTATGCTGATGACACCCAGTTGATTTATTCTTTCGCATCTAGTGGTGTTGAAGAAGCTGTTTCCAATATTAACGCTGATCTTTTGTCCATAGTTTTGGAATCTTTGCGCCATTCTCTTCTAATTAACCCTAGTAAATCTACAGTAATGGTTTTTGGTCGTGCTAAACAAAGGTTAGCGGTTATAGACAAAATTACAATTACTATTTCCGACGAAATATTAACTAACTCTGAATGCACCCGTAATCTCGGTCTACACCTTGATTATAAATTGCGGTTTAAAGAACATGTCTCACATCTCATTAGCAGAGCTTACTGTAATTTGAGAATTCTCTACGGTAGTAGAGACTGTTTAGACAGAAACCTTAGAAAGAAACTTTGTGAAACGCTAGTGCTCTCTCATTTTAATTTTTGTAGTTCTATATACTATCCTTGTCTTGATTACTGCGATAGAATGCGTATACAGCGTGTTCAGAACGCTTGTTTAAGATTTATTTACGGGATTCGGCGCTATGATCATGTCTCCCATGCGCTTAAATGGGCGAGATGGATGAACATGTCTACTAGGGTAGAATTTCACTCAACTATATTTTACTATAATCTAATTTACTATAAAAGGCCTATCTATCTCTACAATAGACTTAAATTTCGAACCGACGTTCATACATTAAATATTCGTTTCAAAGGACTATTATCGCCTCCCATGCATCGCCTCCAGTTGTTTAGGCGTTTCTTTTCTTATAATGTTGTTAAAAGTTACAATTCCCTTTCGGCTGATCTGCGGTACCTTCCTCCGCCATTATTAGTCCGCAAATTGCGGGATAAATACTTGAATACTAATCGTTAATCTTTGTCATAAAAAGCACCGTGTTTTCTCTTTTTCTGTCTCTCTGTTTTGTTTTGTTGCAGCTTTAAAATTTTACTATACATCGTACATACTGATACCTATTAACTTTGCATGTTGTAATTGATTGTAATTGGTTTGAGAGGAAGAGCAGCTACTTTTACAGCAGCTGATCTCAAACCTTTTGAGATTATAGGCGGGTCTCTTTAATTTTTAGTTTATTTTATAAGTTATACTTAGTTAGTAGTTACTTTTGTACTCGCTTATCTCTCAATAAATATGCTATTTATTTTAATTGGATCTTCTAATTAAAATGACCTGTTTCAAGAGAGTAATAAAAGTGCTCTAACTGACCACTCTCTTGAAACAGGTCATAAATATGATTTTAAAAATGCTTTCATCATTGGCAGAGAAAGCAACCTTCCATTACAACAAAGGAGAACTTTATTTTTTCAACACGACGCGATGGTGCGCAGTGGTCCAGATACGCGCTTTTGCGGAAACAAATCTGTAACTTTTGATAGAATTAGGATTTTTTAATAATTTTTTCACAATAATGAGATTAAATACATGGCGATTTGAATTGCATAAAAGAAAAAAGGATTAAACATAAAATCACGACGTAATTATTGGCGGAAATACATAAACTATTCAAATGATGTTAGGTATTGCAGTTTCTATTCATTAATGTTTTCTTTTTTCAACTATTTTAGTTAAATATAGATATGTATAATAATATTAACAACAATAATAGCAATGATAATAATACAAAACGGGAAAATATGGCTTAAGTCCGAAAGTATGTAGTCCAACATAAGAGGAACTGCTATTGCGTCCCAAGAGTACTACATTCGTTCATCATTCTTAAACAAATAGCCGTATTATAAAAGAAAACAAAGCATATGTACATACATGTATGTGTATATACGTATATGTGCATATTATTTGTGTGTGTATGTAAGTATATGTGTATATAGCATATTTAGAATGTATCAATTTAATTTTTTTAGGTACTTCACCTAACACATAAATGTTATTGTAATTAAGTAAAGATTTCTAAAAATTAGAACAAATCTGATAGGATTCACATACATCAGTGCAGTAATTAAATTAATGATTTTTTATATAAAAAACAAGAAAAATGGCAAAAGCACTTTAAGTAGTTTAAAAAACACTGAATAGCATACATATTCAAACATTTTAAAAATAATAGCACAATACCAGACCAACTGGATATTCATAAGTATATCCAAAGAGAGTAATTTGAGGGTATAATCTATAAATCATTTCGAAGTAAATCTTTAGCGTCATCGTGAAATTCAAAATTTTTTTTAGAAAGCAAACGTCTCACATTTGAAATAAGCAGATCGGATGTTAGCAGCAGCATATGCATAATGTCCTCATTTGTTGCTTTACGAGAAAATTTTCGCGAAAGGTGGGCTCTATATTTTTTATAATTTTTATTTTTGGCTTCCTGTGCTTCTACTGACAATAATCCTACAGGTCTGTCTATTATATCTTTGCCATTAATTAAAACTTTATGCACGGTTACAGGCATATAGTACCAATTATACCACATAGCTACATATAATTCTGCAGTGTCACGCGCGTACTTTTCAAATTTATCGGCATCAATTACTGCACTACTTGTTATTACTTGTAAAATTACGCTAAATCTTTCAAATTAGTTCTGCATCAACCTCTGTTATATCTGCAGTCATTTGAGGATTTTGAAAAAACCTTCTAGCGGTATTGCCATCATTGCTGGTTCCTAAACCTTGCTGCACAAAATCTACTTTAATCCCCATTTTCTTCTTAAATTCGTCTTGGATCTTTTTCTTATCTGTCATTGTTTTTTGTTCTAGTGTTACAGCAGACTATTTTTGTATCGGTATACTATATGATATATGTAATATGCATTTCATTAGCTTTATACGCACGTGTAGTGTTGAAAGACCTAATTTAAAACATTCTTCTGATACAGGTTTTTGATAAATACGGGTCAGGTTATTCATTTCTTTTGGGGTAGCTTTGCATATGTAGCATCTTGATGCTGATGATGTATTTATTATGGCTTGCGCAACTTTTCCATCAAGCATTGTAAAATGTTGCATTGTAACTCATGAGTCACTCTAATGGGACGTTCTAGAAGTGTTAAGTCGGCAATATCGTGTAGATGCTGGTCGGGGATTTTTCCATAATGCATGTGTTATCTCCAAACTAAATCTACATTTCCGTTTAAGGATTACAGTATATTTGAAAAAAGAAGTACCATATACACATTCTTAGAATAAATATGGCTTTTATTTCCAATATATAAGTACCTTCGTGTGCAGATAAGTGAAATAAAAAAAAAACATCCAAATTACTGACACTTCAAAACTTAAAAATCAATAGGCCAATACCTATACAAGTACACACATATACACACATTCAAATTGACATAAACACACATAAATATAAATGTACCTATAGATATATCGAGATACATTGTCGACTGCATAATACAATGGCGAATGCTAACTTTATTCGACATGCTCGCAATTAAATGTGATTTTCTCGGAGAGGAGCAAAAAGGAGCAGCTGATTCTTTTTGGACATTATACTAGAGGCATTAGAAATCATGTACATGTAAAAATCTGCTTGTCGATAATTGCCGATGACCACTAAAAGTCCACCTGAAATTTTTTTTCATGTATAAATGTAGTATTTAGAAAGCTGTTGAGAAAATCAAGCATTCTACAAATTAAATCATTTTTTTTTATTAGTCACATAAACTATAAGGACCATGGAACATACTCCAGAAGTTATATTCAATTTAGATAACAATTTATTAAAATACAGCATTATTACTTCTAACAAAAATATGCGGTTATTTCAGGATTTTTACTCATGCCAACGTTGAGCGGAGATATTGCATAGTTTATTACGAATAAATATTGCAAAATAACATTTTTCGTGAAGTTTGAACATTTAACTAACTATTTACGGCAAATATATCATTAGATTTCATACTTGTCAAAAGTGATTTTTTTGCCGGCCCTGGACGGCTGTGCGGCGCACCAGTACACACAGTGCTCGAATTATAACAAACTTTTTAAACAATAATTTTGGAAACAATTGGTTTGGAGCAAATGGGCCCAAAGAATAGCCGCCAATATCCCCCGATTTGACACCGCTTGATTTTTTTGATTTCTTTCACAGAAAGAAATCAAAATAATAATGCTCAGGAATTAATTTAGAATTTTGAAGAATGCTTAAAAGCTGTTTCTGACATTCATATTTATAATGCAGTTAGAAGCCTAAGTAGAAGATGTCAGTTGTGTTTGGACAATAATAGAACACTGTTTGACCATTTGATGTAACAAATTTCCTCTTATTTTACATTTTTACTACGAATAAAAGGAAATTGTCTAAGAAACAGTGTTCATGTTTGTTTATTGCACGCTTGTGTTTGTCATGGGCTACTACTAAATTAATAACGTAAATAATGTTTACTTTTAAATTTTATTGGATAAGTTGTAGAAATCTATCCCATATACCATATATTTTTGAAAAGAGAAAATAACACTCTCCAATTATGTCACTACCTACTCCGCCTTACATTAAAAAAAAAAAAACACTTTATGCCGCAGGTGAAAAACAAATGCATAAAGCTGAAATCTGACTTAACTAGTCGATTCTACTCGTAAAAGTGTCTGAATAATGTTAAAACAGTTTCTTCGTATCATTAAAGACAAGCGAGTTATTAGACGTTCTGGAAAAGTCGAAAAATTCATTTTTTGTCTATAACTCAAGAAACAAAAGAATACAACTAATTTTAATTTTCGCCATTGAGCATATCTCGGAATGTAACCTAATTACTGATTACAATGTATGAAACATTCTGTCCAGGATACGTAATAAAATCATAACATAAATATGTTATGATGTAGTTCTATTCGGACAAGTCATGTTAATTATATTCACACAACGATACCAATCTAGCCATTATTCGTAAATCCTGCAAGTTACGTGTTTAAAGAAACTTGAGTAATGGTGTCATGGTTTGTAATTTACCTTATTGCTTAATTTTTTGAAAAAAAAAGATCTACAAAGGAGTTTGTATATAGATTGATGATTTACTTTCCTATTTTAAACATTTTCCTAATAGGTCGTGGAGTATCTAACAATATGATCTTCGATGTTCTTGTTATATTATATTTGCTACTACAATATTGGAAAAGTTATATGGCTCAAACCGCAATGAATCGCAGAACAAATAAGACTCGGAAACGAATCAAGAGAGAAGGACAAAACTTTAATTCGGAGGTCGACAATAGTTAAACTACGAAATTTCTGCAGTGTAAAGGCAAATTACTCTCCCGGAATGCGAGCGCACGGAAAATCAAAATTCCAGGGTCGAGCTTTCCGATAGGGGGGATACTTTCGCGCAACCTTTCGGTGGGCGATATCTCTTTTTGTCTAAAAACAAACTTAAACGGCAAGTTTCCGTGGCAAAAAGCGGCGTCCGGGGCGAGATGGGACAGGGAAGATTGGCCGGGTTCGTTTAATCAGATTCGATTTTTAACATGAGTGGAAGCCGGTTGACAACGTCGAAACCCTCCTCGTGGAATTTTCAGTACATGACAGGAACATATTTTTAATTAATTATACGTCTATAAAGCTCTTTTGTATTTACGCGGAGGCAGAATATTTGCGATAAATGAGAAATGTTGTTACCTTGCAGAATATGCTCAGCATGACTTTTTATTTCGTTAATATGAGAGATTTTAAAATTGTAAAAGACGTTAGCACTATTACATAATTTACAAATTAACATATAAACGAAATCGTCTTATGCAATTTTAAAATATGTTGTGTTATTGACGAACAACAGGTAGTTGTAAACAAAAAGAAGAAAGTCATCTACAACTCACCTTTAATTAATTGTTACTCATGAAAACTTAAAAAAGGCAATAAAAAATTGTCGAAACGTTGTTTAATTAAAAAATTGCATTCATTTAAGTCATAATTCCACGAAAAAAAAGTTTGGTCGCTAAATAGAATAATTGGCAAATGAATAAATTGTTTATGGAATAATGCGTGAAATGCGCTTTTTGCGAACAGATGCGATGTTTAGTGCACGAACTAAACGAGTGTTCTAATTCGTGTGATAATATTTTCAACATTTTCCAACAAAATTGTTTTATATTTGTCATGCATCAAATTAACATGCGAAATGCTTAAGAAATGATTAACGACTGAGTATTTGCTCCAAATATTGAATGAAACGCAGACAACTCTGCTATATGACTTTCGTGTATGTAAAGCATTTGTGAAAACGTTTTCAGAATACATTTTATTCTAAGAATTAGCGACGAATGTTAACCATCCTAGCCTCATACATCCATCAATAGTTGATTGGGGAAGGATGGCGGTGGAAGGGACAACTTCCAGATTCACTAGGCTGTTTGAAGTTTTTTTCATATACAGGGTGATTCATTTTTTTTTCGGGAAACTTAACAGCGTATTTTATGCACTATACTGGTGTAAAAAATCTATATAAAAGCATATCCCAAAATGTTTCGTGTTCGGGTTACAGCTTGTTGAAGGTTTTTTTATTGTAGCGAGTGCAATCGGTGAGCGGACCTGAACCCGTTTGCAGCAACTCAGCTTGGTGAAAACATTACTATCAATCTTTGTATCAAAATGGGTAATTGTCAAACTGAAAACCATACGCTCAGTTGTGAGTCATTTGATTCATAGAAGTCTGATCGATAGCGTTGTTGCTCGCAATTATGTCTATTGGGTGGTGCACCAGGTCATTATGGATTAATAGTGAGACAATGGTTACATACTAATTGTCCACATCGTTGGATTGGACGTTTAGGACCAGTGCTGTGGCCTCCAAAATCGCCAGATCTTAGCCCTTTAGATTTTTGTGTGTAGGGTACGCTAAAAAGTAAATAGCATGCGACCCTCATCAATAACCGAGAACAGTTAATTTTAAGAATTGAAGAAGCTTGTAATGAAATGCGACAAAATCTATTACAAGCAATGCGCGCGATTGATTCACTGCTTCGCCGTTGTAGAAAATGTGTTAATGTTAATGGATTTCATGCTGAACATCCTTAAAACTAAGGTTTTAGTAGTTTTTTTTTGTTAAACATTAATGTTATTTTTGTCATATTATGATGAACAATATTTACATTTAATAAAGAATTTGTGTAATAAGCCTGATTTAATGATAATTATTATTATGTTTTCCCGGATTTCTGAGCAATGGCGTCTGCGCTCACTACAATAAAACAAACCTTCAACAAGTTGTAACTCGAAAACGAAACATTATTAGATATATGTTTATATAGAGTTTTCCACCAGCATGGTTGCTAGAATACCCTGTTTATGTTTCCCGAAAGAAAATGAATCACCCTGTATATGGTTTCGTTTGCGTCTATTTAGATAATTGTACATTCTCCACTAACTCAAGATTTTCTATATCAATTTTAGGTCCGATATCGCTTATATGTTACCCAACGGTGGATGACTCAAGCTGCCCATAACTTGTTATGTGTTCCTTGAACCTAGCTCCGATCGCACGGTCAGTTTGTCCAATGTAAACCTTATTACAGCCTTTACAATCGATTTTGTAAATGCCGGATCTCTCATTGAGTTGCTTAAAATGTCTCTTTAGTAAAGGTAAAGCAAATGTTCAAATTTGTCCTTTAAAAAAGTCGCATAAACCTTTTGAAATACGACGGAAAGTTAATTTGATAAACTTTTTGTCGTGTTTTTGTTTTAAAGTTAAAGTTTTGACACTTCTTACATAGTATTTATTATACATATATTGGACTTTCCTTTTCTTCTGGACAATATCTGTAGAAGAATAATCATTATAGATCGCTTTCTTTTTAATGAATTACATTTTTTTATTAAATTTCGGCTTGTTAAGTGTCAAGTCTATTGGCTAATAGAGTAATAAATTTTCTTAATGGATATGTCTTGTGGGTAGGTATATTCACAGTTTCATACTATACATTACAGTTACTTTTAACTTTTTTCGGGGTAGATCGGGTTGGAGCTGCATCAAATATGTGCATTATTAGTACACAGATAAAAATACGGAGTTGAATCTAACACCGTTTTAACTCTTTTCCGGTGTTCCCTCGCGACCATCCGTTCAAGGAGCCTCCATTTCGGAGTTAAATGTTTTGCTACTAAACGGATGGAATACAGAGATAATTTTGCTTTCCATAGGGGAAAAAAACATTTTTAACCGAGGCAACCTAATCCGTTAAGGACCAATTTGTCTCTCTTATGCAGTTTTACTATTTTGCAATAAATGTAAAAGTTTCCGAAATGGAGAAATTTTAACTCCTACTGCTGTTATTAAAATGAATAACGGATGTTGTTTCCCCCATATGTATGCAATACTACTATCGTATCAGATAACATTATCTCCGTTACTATTGCAAGTAACTCCACTTGGAAATAATTATATCCGCAATAAACAAACGGACGGTATTAAATAAATCCACAGTATATACTATGTACAATATAATTTTCTCCGCCAGAGAAAAGATTTTGCTCCATATTGGATCAAATTATTTCCGGTACGGAAACATGTTAACTCCGTTTCGGAATGTATTTCATCCTTTCACATGAATTTATTTCCGTTAAGAAGGTACCTGCCACAGGGAGAGAAGAGAATATCTCTCTAGTGAGAAGGTTTTTAACTCTATTTTTATGTTACCTAGCTCCATAGTAGCTAAGTTTAACATCATATTGGAGTTAATCAATGAGGGCTATTCTATGTGGACAGAAGCACCCTTGCTCAGTGCATTTATTCTATTATTTATCATTAAAAATGCATCAAAAATGTCGTCGAACCTCAAGTTCTTGAATTATTTTTTGATATATTCCTAATGATTACTAGGATAGACACACTGAGCACGTCCTCTTCTGCGGTCACAGAGCAGCCGTCATTGGAATTGCTTTAATTTATCCATAATATAGTCGCTTCTTTGAGTTTGGTACCGACCGTGGGTTGAAGGCACGACACAGTTAAACACCACGGATTCAGTTAAGATAAACGTGCTTTTATTCAGGAGCTAACACCTAGAATGTAGTGGGGCCAATTAAAAATTGGTACATCGTAGATTGAAAATTAAATAAGGATGCACAAGTTTCTTACTGCTTTATCTACATCTGCCTTGGTGATGTTTGCTCCCATAACTCTTACCCATCTTTTACGGTTTCGTAATTTACTCTGATGTGTATTTTATAAATTCAGGTACAGTGCATTCCGCCATATCCTTCTCCATTCTCGAACTATTGCAAAGTGACTACGTCCCGACTTGTTGCACATGCGCTGCACTAATATCGCTTTAATAAATGCGCATGCCCTATGCAAACTTGCAATTTCAAATGTTTAGGAAACAGTTACGATTTGGAGAACAAATGTTCCCAATCGGAGGTATCCGTTCCTTTTTGCGTTGAGGTATTAGAAATAGAAACATCTGTTAAGTAAACAAATTATCACCTCCGTGAAGGAGAAAATATAATGCAATGTTAGGGATATTTGTTCACATTTAGGGCTTAAATACGGTAGTGTAGATGCGGAGAGAAAGCGGAGATTATTTCTTCCTTGAAAATCGTGTTAGAAAGCGGAGTAAATTCAATCTCTCCGTATTGGTTGAGATTTTGTACAAAACCGAGGAAATATTTTCTGTTTTCAGCTATGGCAACTCCTTTTTGGAACAAAATATTTCCAAAACGGAGACTCCTTATTTCACTCCCTCAAATTTTTACCTGTGTATCTTACAGGAATCACTTTACATACCTACATGTTGCACTTTTCCGATCAATTCCCACCGCGTAAGGCAATGGGGGGATAGCCATAGGAACGCCAAGAAATCTGATGCACGCTAGTTTTTTTAGATCTAGCATTTAGAGGTATATGATATCATTTTTTTTTGTATTTGTTATAACGATGTAAATTGCAAAAACCCGGAAATCGTCGAAATTTCAAGGGAACACTGTTGAAAATTTTAACACTTTTTTGACTAATTTAATAGTCAGGAGAGGTCCACACTCTTTTCGTGTTATTTTGTCGAAAACTATAGAAGTTTAAATTTGACGAGCAAAGATAGTCAAGTATTGTCTATTGCTAAGGGGTTATTTTGTCCAACTGACACGTGGAATTATAAAATATTTCTAGTCACATATTATTTGATCTAGACTAGACAAATTTACTAGCTGTTTAACTAAATGAATGTGATCTATTGGGTGTTTTACCACCATTTTCTAAATACAACACCTTTTTAATATGTAACTCCTATTTCTTAGTGCTATAATATTCTCTCTTTAAGACGTTTTCTCAATTATAAATATGCAAAACCACTTATTCACAAGTTTTGGTTTCAACTAAACGAACTAATTTTAAAATGATTTTTTTGAGAACCATTATAAAATTAAGTGAATGTTTATGCTATTTGATTCAAGTCTAAACTAATTGCGTAAATAGATGTTCCCAATACATCTTTAAGATGTTGAAATTTTTTATGCCCACTGGAATTAACGTTTAATAACACGAGGTTACACTTTGCAAGTCAGTCACATTTGGTGGTTTGTTTGGATATGTTAATACGGAGAATCAAACACGAAAACAGATACACGTGCGATGCAGGTGGTGCGTATAATGCAATACTGTATTAGAATAGGTGGGGTTTCTATATTTCTATCCGAGGGAAAAATTCTGATTGGTTGACGCTTCTGAATGTCTAGAAAATAGTCAATCCTCATATCTGAACAAAGAATTCACACGAAATTCTAGTAATTTCTGTTCTATTAAATACGCGTAGTCAACTCGTCTGGCAAAGTTTGGAAAAATCAACACTAAAATATTTGACTAGCGCAAAATTAACGCCAACACCGTAATATTTTCAACAGTGAAGCTTTCATCCCTTAAACATGAGTGTTCGCCGAAATGAATAGCGGCAACTTACAACAGTCGATGGACACTACAAATCTACTAAGTTTCAATTCAATCGGTGAGTGCTGTTACTTCTGAATGTTGTTAGGTATAGCGTTGAGCTATTATTTGATGCTTAGTTTTGGACAGAGGTATTACCAATCTTAATAACATAATACATAATAATTAAAAAAGAGAAGTTATATTTGTGTGTTTAACGTGCCTAAAATGGTACATACTTTATCTAGGAAGAAAGTGGATCTGTAAATTTATACAATGATGGAAAAACTATTTTTGAAATCGTATGTTTTAGCATCCCTTATACGTATACATAAATATGCTCGATATGAATATACGTATGTACATACATACCTATATACGTATATGCAAAACGGCAGCCAATTGAATTGGTTTCCGTGCCAGATTGGTCAATCTCATTTCAGTAATAAATCCAACGCGTCGGAATGCGAAATCAGCAAAATTGAATGGAGCAATGCTTGACTAGTCAATTCAATCAGACATTCGTTAATGCATTTGTTTTGCAGCGCCGCCGCTGAAACAAAATTCCAACGAAATGAGGCGCTGCCGGCTCGCAGTAAACTTCCACGGTGCCGATCTCTCCGACCTATCGGGATGAACTTTTCAGGATGAGGACTTTTTGTCATAAACGGAATTTCCACGGCAGCAAGGCTAGAACGTCGACAAAGAGGCGTTACCGACGTCTTTTTGTGTGCGGATTCCCTACCGAGATACAGCGCCGATCTTGGGAACCCATTGTAATGGAAAGCGGATCCTTTGCGTTAAAATATAGACGGAATGAGAGACGAGTTTTGGACCGTCTCAACAATAACTCGTCGAACTTTTGTTAGATCTAAAAGCTCATCAGTTGTTGTAAAGAAAAGGTTTTTTTTTTGATATCTTAATAGTGGTCGCTTATAGTTATTGTGCTCTACTTATTAAAATTTTTAATTATTGCTACAATACACCAAATTAAAATAATACTATTGAAAAGCCCATTTAGACCTATATATAATCATGGAATACTAGTGCCAAGAAATATTAAACAACTGAAAGAATAGTCTACCATTGTCCATAAATACGCACAAATTCGTAAAAAGAATTACATGCTGTCATCGCGCATGTAGTGCGTGTCGGCACAATTTGATTTACTAATGTAGCGTCATCAATTACATGTTGACACGAATTACACGTGTCTCCACTAGCGTGGCAGTTTTTTGTCCAATTATTGTGTAAAGTAGCTGTTCGTGTAGTTCTATGAATGTTTGGTTCCATTTTGATATGATGTACAAAATCAATCGAGTAACCTTCACAATGAATATGTGCATTACCATATTGCCGCTAAACATACAGTCGAGTCGTCGTAAAAACTTCAGCTATCACCCTAACTTACGTTAACAAGTTAGATACTTAAAAAAAAATCACACGTACAAATGATCCGCATAGCGGAATCGCTTAGCCCATTTTCGAAATTCTGTATACAGGGTATAAGTATAATGGTATCACAGATCACGTGATTATTGAATCAGGCAATAGAGGTTATCTTTCTCGTTAGTATTCCTTAAACCAGCAATTGCGCGATATAGAAAAGCTATTTTTCACATCCGTTTTCACAAAGTGTTTTCAAACAGGTTACCTTCTACTTTAAAGCAAACCCTGATACTAATGTAGCATGGTGTCGTCGGTGGTACAACATCGATATGGATTATCCATAAAAATTTCCAACACTAATATCGATACTTTAATATTATCGATTATAATTATCGTTGGCTTTCGAACACCTATATTTTTCGTGTAATGTTTGTAATGAATATGTTGGGATTTCCGTTAAATATTTTTTTATAATCCTCAAAAGTGAAAGAATTTTTGCAGCAATAATTATTACGATAAATTAGAGCTTTGGGGCCTTTCATTATGATATTTCCATTATTTAAGTATATATACGTTTATGCGTGATATACAATTATCTTTATTAACTTTGCTGTTTGAGTCGATCATATCATTTTTTTATAGCACTATTTACACAAATATTTATAACATAACTTAGAAAAATGGGCTTACTTTGTCTTCTGCACTATCTAGATGACAAAATAAAAATTGTCTATTTCAAACGGTTAACTTACTGGGATACAAAAGATAGAGTTGATGTTTTTGTTTTAACATCGAGATTTGTATCGATGTTGGCTAATAAAAAGATCGAAATAAAGCCATCGATATTTATTAAAATAATGTCGATGTTTTAGAAACATCCATATACATTGGTCATCTCTAAATATAACACTGAAATGCCTGTTGTGTACTTAAGAAGCGGTGTGCAGGCAACCGCCTGCCATCTTTAAATATAGAAAAATCCAAAGGGCGACATTGCATCTACGAAGTGCTGCCCTTACCAGTTGTTATTTCCTGTTTGCAGTAAGAAATAGTTCATAATGCATAATGCAGAAATGATTGCAAAAAGGGGCTACACGAGGAGGAAAATTAATATAATGACTGATAGCCAGGCTGTCATTAAGGCAGTCACAAACCCTGTAACTAGGTCAAAACTAGTGAGGAACTGCAAACAATCCCTCAATGCACTGGCACGAGACAACACGATGTCTCTGATTTGGATGCCGGGACATCCTCATGTCCTTTATATCCTCATATAAAGGGCAACGTAATAGCCGATGAACTAGCCAAGGAGGGCTCTAAGAGACACTTCATGGGTCCAGAGCTCGTATGTGGGATTACTAAGGATTCCGCAAGAAGGGAGATCTGGACCTGGTTATAGATAAAGAAAGTACAAAGAAATGGAGGTCGACTGAAGGTCAACTCCATACCAAAACGCTGATAGGGGATCGGGATGGTAGTTTCTCTGATAACCTACTCAAGCGCAGTAAGAAAGAAGTTAAAACCATTACTGGGTGGTAACTGGACACTGCCTCTTGAAAAAGCATCTAAACAACACAGGCCGTGTAAGCGAAACCGTGGTGTAGAAGATGCGAACTACAGGAGGAAACGAGTTTTACATGTAATCTGCACATGTGAGGAACTGAAGGTACTCAGCAGAAATATTTCGGGAGAGATCTATTGGAGCCCTCGAAGGTTTCTCAAGTTCCACTGGCAAGATACTGGGCTTTATAGAGAACACCAAGCTGCTTGAGTGGAAATAAGAGAATCAATAAGGATGGTACAATGAGCACCAAGCTCAAGTGCCCACCCTAACTTGAATCAATGAATGAATGAATGAGTTCATAATGCGTTCCGATATTTTCAGTACCTATTAAGAAGTGGTTGGTTTTATCAATCAATAATATTGTAGAATAATGTCAAAATGGACGTGTTAAACGGGATATGTTTCAAAATTACAAATATGAAAACATCAAAACTGTTATCTTTTACCGCAAAGCTTTAAATTTCGATTGGTACATGTTTCCTTTCTCAAAATATGCAAAAAGGCATGTACAAAAAATTACATTTACTCCTTTATACAGTGCACAACATGAATGTGTAGTCAATCGTCTATTTTGCCGCATTTAAAGGTGGCGGCAGCTGGAATTACATTTCTATTGTTTGTAAATTAATTGTTAAAAATAATTAATTGTCAGCTGCATAACTTGCTTAGTTAAAATATATAACAATTACAATATTTTAAAATTTAGTGCAAATAGAACGAAACAAAGAAAATAACCTGTAGAAAAATGAGAACACATTACTTGCATATCTTTCTCATGTGCAGGTAGTCGACTATATCGCACTCCGTTTTATACATGTGTAAGAAATGTCAAAAATTTTAAATCAAATTTTCCAGGAAATTCGAATGAGTAACGAAAAAGTTCTAATCTTTTCATTCATTTTCGCAAACACACTCTTTGCAAACAATCACCTATTTATTTGTAACTTTTTATGGAGCAAACACTTAATTAAGGCTTCTTATTTCGTAATCTCTTTGATTTTTGATTGAAACCATTCTATCTTGGCAGTGATTATTGACGTTTGGCGCCTAGCAGGATCGGTAGGCTATAAATTTCATTAAAAAATAAAGATTTTTATTCTGGTTGGTACCAATCTTGATCACGAAGAAGGAGATAAATATGGGGCGTTAGAACCTCTTTTTGTCCAATAAATAAAATAAAATTTCGTTTTTACAAAATATAGATAAAAATTTCGCTAACGATATAAATCAAAATTACTACTATTAAAGAAAGCAGGAATCATTATTAAGCATTAGGAAAACTTCAAGACACTATTGTTTCATATAGCTGGCAATTACTATATCTTTTTTTTCAAATATTTCATTAGCTTATATGATATATAGCATTTTTTTGGAAGTGCCATATTCACTTGCCCTAGTAGAACCCACTATCAAACAATCTCAAATTTACGAAGAACAATTATTTTATCATTAATACCTGATCAACTAGAATGATAGAAGCTTGCTAAAAGACTGAATCAGCAAATTAAAAATCGTCTACCACTAAAAAGGTAACCAAGATAACACACATGCTCTGTACCTGTGTCTGTACCAGGGTACAAAGCAAGGACGAGGTTATGGTAATTTCACAATCAATTCTTGATAAATTTTTCTTGATTACACCCTACACAAGTGGTTCTCAAACTTATTTAGACACACTGTACCCCTTTTTATCCACAAAACATTTTAGGTACCCCTTCTCAGTTACCGGTACTAAGTAAACTATAATTAAAATATTCAACAAATCTTAAAGCCTTCTATGTAGCATAGAAGTATAGTGTTAACCTTTGAAACTGAATTACGCATCATGTTTAAATAAAAACAAAGAGATATTGTTTACAAACATTTTTATTACATTAAAAAACAAACAACACACAAAATTTAAAGAACAAAAAGCGCTTACTTTCAAAGAGATTAGTGAGAAGGGGTGAGCTTGTTTCCCTTTGCACAGTTTATCAAAATTGGGTTTTACTTGGTTAAATACAATCTTAAATCATCTTCAACATTTAATTTGTTTCTAGATTCACTTTTAAGATAGGTTAAACTTGAGAAACCCTTTTCACATAAATAAGTGGTGGAAAACCCAACAAGAAATTTAACAGCAGTGCTTGACAGTTCTTTGTATTCCTTCCCAATACCGATCCAGAAATCTAACAAATGTTAGTACAGCAGTCAAATATTTGTTTTTCAACGTGGGATCACATTATACTTCAATGAGGTGTTCCTTTTGAAAAATAGTCAGGTTAGTGTCCATAGCATCAGCATTAAAAGGGTCACGTATCCAGTTATACTGTTTCTCCAAAGGTGGAAAGTACTCTCTTATGCGGATCTTCAATGCATTCAAATGCTGGCCATTTGAGTCTTGAGTTCAGTGAAATCAGATATGTTTTTCTCATTATCTTGCAAAAATGTAAGTATTCTTTCAAACGGCTTGCAGTTGTTTATTTTCTATTTGTTTTTCCCAGAGAATATCTTTTTTACCATTGCATCAGTTTCCTTTTTATATTAAAAATATCAGAAAACACTGCCTTGCATGGATAAATTCTAGATGTTGAGTTTACCAAAAATATCACTTAAATAAGCCAACTTCAAAAGCCAATCAAAATCAGTAAGTACAGAAGACAAATGGGATTTGTGTTCGGTAAAAAAAATATATGTAATCTTTGTGGAGTTCAAATACACGGGACAAAACATTCCCCGAGAAAGCCATCGTACCTCAGTATGTAGCAATAAGTTTCTCATGGAGGGCTCCCCATATCCTGGCATAGAATTTTTAAGTAACGAGATTTTAGGGGCCTAGTTTTTATGAAGTTCACAATTTTCACACTCTGATCAAGGACATCTTTAAGTTCATCAGGGAGGTGCTTAGCCACCAAACCCTCTCAGTGAAGGACACAATGAGTGAACTTACACTCAGTTGAAACCGTTTTAATATGGCCTATCAGCCCTGTGATGTGATCGCTCATAGCCTTAGCACCATCCATACACACTGACACACAGTTTTTCACTCGAGCTGGTTTTCGGAAAAAAAAGAATCTAACAAATTGAAAATATCTTCACCTTTTGTCGATGTTTTAAGTGTCTTACAAAAAAATATCTCAAATATTTCATCTATTTTTTGAAAAATGCCACGTACAAAAACGATCAGTTGGGCTAGGCCAGCGACATCCGTGGTTTTCATCGAGTTTGTATACCAAAGCAAGGACTAGCTCGAATTGGCTTCCAACAAGTTGTTCTTTGTGTGTCATACGCCATATCACTAATTCTCCTTGAAACTGTATCATTTGATAATGGAATTGCTGTAATTCTTTTTGGCTCGTTCTCTCCAAACATACAAGAAACAATTTCTGCTGCGGCAGGGAGGATTAGGTTTTCGCCAATAGTATGGTTTTTACCAGACTTCGCAATTAAATGACTAACTTTGTAAGAAGCTTTTAGAGCACTTTCATTTTGTTCTGCACCAGAAAAGTGTTTTATCGTGTTTTTCCTACTTTTCAAATCTTCCCAAAAGACGTTCAAAGTACCGTAACTCCTTTTTGACTAAGTTCTCATGTTTGCTTTCAAAATTGGCGTTTTAAAAGAGAAGGTTTCATAGAATTGTTTGATAACATTTCTGAACAAACAACGCATTGTGGATTAGGCTCGTCTGAGCTTCCAGTCCCAAGTAAAACCTAATTTTAAGTACAACTCGTCATATTTTCTTTTTTTACTTTTATATTTATTTGCCAGTTTTCGGGTTTTTTTTTTTTTTCCTTGAGCTGCTCATTAGTAACAAGACGTTCAGGTCTACTTTCATTTTGTGAAGTTGATGGCCCAGAATTTTGATGCAGATCTTCATGAGGCCTTTTCTTTAGGAGCCATTTATCCATTGTTAATTTTTATTGTAAAATTCACTTACGTGGTCCGTTTATTTACCGGACTCAGTTTTCAAACAGATGTCGTAAACGTGTTTCAACCGGATTGAGTGTCGGAGAATAACACAACACACCACAAAAATAACACAATACTGAGAGCGAGCTTGTAATAACACAATAACAGGCAATGCTACTGCAGTGCAGTGACACGAGTGATTGGCCGGCCACACAGCCCTACTCTGATGACTAAGCCCTTAGTGGCGCGCGCACGTCAACGTGTCCATTTCATGTCCCGGGTTGTTTTTATTTATTGTTGGCCGGCCCGCGTACCCCCTAAAAATTTTCGGTCAACAAGTTTGAGAACCACTGCCCTACACCTTATTTCAAAACATAAAAAATTGGTATTGTAGAACCCACAATTCTGGAACAAGCAAAGCCTTTATGAAGAATAACTTTGTTTCGGAAAAAAAAAATAATAGTAAGATTCTTCCCATGTAGAACGTATCTGGCAACACACTATTTATGTAAAAACTATAAATAGAGGCTGTTCTTTAAAATATATGGTTAGATGCTCAAATACTCTAACACTACGACGTTTTGGGCTACTACTCTTACACTCTATTTAAGTGAAACAACGTTCTAAAAAGTGAGATGAAACTTCAGACCAGCAGACGTACAATCTGAATGTTTATCCTTGTACAAAATAAGTAAGTAAACAAAAACTAGGCTACAAATTACATCTAAAGCGAGTAGTTTTCGAAGAATACGTTACTCACATTATTTGTACGTCATCGGAGGACAAGCAATTGATATCGCTTATATCGTTTTAATGTACGTACATTGGATACGCCTTAACGGGACAGATTCGAAAAAGTGATTGATTGGACGAAGTGATTGATGAGATAGTAAAAGATTAAATTCCATTAAGGCGGCAAGATGGAATAATGATGTATTTTTTATGGCGGCAAGGGTATTTCGCTCGAACGTTTAATGCCTCTCAGTGTAATTTGTTTATGCAAATTTTTCGCAAAGGAAGATTAATGTGGATAATCTGAAATCGAACCGGCGACCAGCAGTTGTTATAATATACCCATCTTTATACGAAGAAGTTAATAAAATCAGTGTCTGCACAATTCCCAACGTATGTATATTTTCGAAGTTGTTATTTCGCCGACGAATTTTATTATGTGAGTCAAAAAACTTATTCGGGTAAGGATAAGAAAGAGAACCTCGCCCATATAGACAACGGTCTTCGGCTCTCGGGGGATTTCGCGAGGAAATTCCGGCCCGGAGCAGATAGCATGGAGGGATACCTCTTTTGATCGTAACCCGTAACCGGGTACTTTTCGTTAGTACGGGTTACGATAACCCGACAGTTTCAAACGCGAGCAGAAGCGCCAAAAATGATAAGTGAAGATGATTGAATGTATCGTCGGGGTTCGGATTTTCTGGTGCGCCACTCGTCTCCGGGACGAAATGCATTTTTGTAATTCGGTTTTATAGGGCGACGAGAAAGTAAATCTGCGTGAATCGGAGTTTATGTTATTGGGAGCAACAATTTCGTGCTATACGTTTGATTGGATTTAGCGGAAAATGGCGAAAAGCGCGCCCAACTTGGAGAGAAAAGTATACCTTACCGTCTTTCCAGAAAAGATCGTTTAATATGGTAAAAAGCTTCTGGTTTCGTTCGTGCACCGCAAAACATATGTGGTTGTTTGCGCGTTACTGTTGTTTAGATGCAGTTAATTGCTTCAGTTTTCCTTATAGTTATTTCGTTGTTGCTTTGAAGTTTAATATTATGAATGAGGAGCTCAATGATGTCATTACCGAATAAGTGAAATTGCATGTAAAATACCTTTCTTATTTTGTTAATACATCGCGTTGTGACTACAAAAACTAGTAATCATAACCTTAGATTATCTCTTTGAACGAGTATACACTTACACTGTTGAAAATTTTAACACTTTTTTGACTAATTTAATAGTCAGGAGAGGCCCACCCTGTTTTCGTGTTATTTTGTCGAGAACTATAGAAGTTTAAATTTGACCAACAAAGATAGTCAAGTATTGTCTATTGCTAAGGGGTTATTTTGTCCAACTAACGCGTGGAATTATGATATACTTCTAGTCACATTTTATTTGATCTAGACTAGACAAATTTACTAGCTGTTTAACTAAATGAATGCGATCTATTGGATGATTTAACACCGTTTTTCTAAACACAACGTCTTTTTAATATGCAACTCCTATTTTTAGTGCTATAATATTCCTCTCTTTAAGACGTTTCTCATTATAAATATACAGAACCACTCATTCAAAAGTTTTGGTTTCAACTAAACGTAAGACGTACTAACGATTTTAAAATCATTTTTTGCGAACCATTATAAAATTAAGTGAATGTTTATGCTATTTGATTCAAATCTGAACTAATTACGTAAATAGTTGTCCAATACATCTTTAAGATGTTGAAATTTTTTTATGCCCACTGGAATATGAACGTTTAATAACACAAGGTTACACTTGCAGGTCAGTCACATTTGGTGGTTTGTTTGGATATGTTAATACGCAGAAACAAACTCGAAAACAGATACACGTGCAATGCAGGTGCAATGCAGGTGGTGCGTATAATGCAATACTGTATTAGGCTAGATGGGGTTTCTATATTTCTATACGAGGGAAAAATTCTGATTGGTTGATGCTTCTGAATGTCTAGAGAAAATAGTAAATCCTCATATCTGAACAAAGAATTCACACAAATTCTAGTAATTTCTGTTCTACTAAACACATGTAGTCAATTCGTCTGGCAAAGTTTGTAAAAATCAACACCAAAATATTTGACTAGCGCAAAATTAACGCCAACACCGTAATATTTTCAACAGTGTAGGATTAAGAACGGACTACGGCGTTGGAGCGAGAATATACGCTAAGATGCCTAAAAAGCCTCTTTCGATAAGCTTCAGCAAAGACACGACGGTGTTCCAAGCTGAGGTTGCTGCAATACACCACTGTGTCCGAGAAATAGAAAGATGTACCAAGCTAGGTAAAAGCGTCGCTATCTTCTCTGACCAGTCCACCCTTAAAGCGATCAGCTCCACAAGCGTGGACTCTAAGTTGATTTGGGACGTGTAAGCGCTCTAAATGACGTGGGCACCCAAAGGAAACAACCTTGGCCTGGGGACTTGGGTTTTTAGCCATTCGGGCTTGAGAAGAAATGAGGCGGCGGACGAACTAGCCAGGCGAGGTTCGTCAAGGTTATTCGTTGGAGCCGGCCCCTCTTTCAACACTACCAAATCGCAAATTAAAAAATCCATCAATGAATGGATACATAATCAGTCCAGAGAGTGGTGGCAAAAATCACCGGGACAAAGACAGGCAAAAGAGTTCCTAAAGGAGCAGAGGCCTGAATTCCCGAGAGATCTACTGAATGAAGACAGAAAGACTGTCAAAATGATCGTAGGTTTGCTGACTCGTCACTGTAGACTGAATAGGCATATGTACAACATAGACCTGGCAGATGACACAACCTGCAGATACTGCCAAAGAGAGGTGGAAAAAACACCAGTTCATATGCTGTGCCAATGTGAAGACTCGCAAGGACAAGGTTTCTAATATTAGGGAAGGAGAACGCCACAGCTAGTAGCTACACAAAGAAGCCGTTCTCAACGATGATAGACCTAATTAAGAGGGCAAAATTACAGAGCGTCCACTAGGAAAAAAGTGGGTCACAATAGATCTGAAAAGACGGTGAAACAGGTCCATAGGCCACCCCAATCCTAATCGGGGCACCTAGGTGACCAGAGCACAGGACCTCCTCGTCTATCCATTTCTTGTTGTACGTTTCATCTAAAAAGATTCTTACAGCGAGGTCAAAAGTGCGGCGGGGTTCCTTCTTGTAAAACCATCGGTTAACTTATTAATGGGAGGCGCATCTTTCAATAATTAGGGCAAAATGTTAATTAAAAAGTCCAGATAATTTTCGGCATTTAAACGATTTGGTAAAAAGGCTGGTCCAATCAAATGATATTCAAAAATGGCTAACCAAACTTTGACAGAATATCAGTACGGATGTCTTGTCTCTACAACAGTATAAAGGTTTTCATTCGGCCACATATAGTTGTTTTGGAATCTGATTTTTACATTGTTAGAGAAAATAGCCTCGTCATTAGCAATAAAGTTTTGATTCTCAGTAATTTTTCACAAAATAAACCTACAGCGAGCCAGTATAATTAATATCTGGAGCTAAAGGAGCTTTTAACCGTTAGATATGATAAAGAAGCATTATTGTTTAGTTGCGCTCCTATTCTTCTGGTGCTGATATTCTGATTTTCTTTCACTACTCTCAGAACATTTTCTTCCGCCTCAAGAGTTCTAAGTACCGTATTTTTCGGAAGCGCTTCTTATCGCTTTTTTACATAGAAAAATGGACTCAAATTTTGGGTGCGTCTTATGATCCGAAGGTAACACAATATATTTTTTTCAATAAATCGTCTCTAAATTTGAGGTGCGTCTTATGTCCGGTGCATCTTATAGTGCAAAAAATACGGTACCTAGTAGACCTCGTATAAATGCATTTAGGTTTCAGTAATACTCATCTTCGTTTGGTTATTATTTATTTATTTACAATAGCTTTTTCAAACCTTTTTTTATGATTTTCTCAATTTCATAGATGTTTTTTTGTTAAAAAAATTGTTCGAAAGAAAAAATAATAATAATTCATTCAGGTTTTCCGTATTCCTGATTACGTTTTTGTTTGATTTTGACATTCTCCAATTCCTGTCAAGTTTATCTATCTTGAGCACCACCGACCCAGTTGGATTTCTATAATTTTAATAGACGCAAAAGTGGATTACCTGTAAGATGATTGACACATCTAATAAAATAAAACTACTATTTGCAAAAGAGAAAAAATTACTGAATGAGAAGACAGGACAATATAAAAAACCAAAACTAAATTGATTTTGGTTCCTTCTATTTGCTTGGTCGATTTTTGTTTCGACAGCACGAAAAGTAGAAGTTATCACGGTGAATAAATAGTTAATGGCAATTCAGGGCGGAGAGTGTTCATCTGGTTGTCCAGAACTTAGTGATAGGATTGATCAGCAAAAAGCCGCTCATGGTTTGCAAGCCATTTTGGTTATTGGTTTGGTAATCCTGTTACAAATCTATGTATTTTTTCCACCTGCTGCTGTGAAAGATGTCAAGATAATTTTGATTTTGAAAAAATAATAATTTAATATCCCCACAAAATTATTAAAACCATGTTGTAGATTTACCACTTCTCTTTCAAAAAGTTTGTCTTTCTTTAGACTTATCAATAGACAACTTATTTAATATTCGTATTTGTGTTGTTTATTACAAAAAGTATATTTATTGCTATCTGTTTCTTTTTTACAAAGTTTCAATAAAATGCAAAATCATTTATATTTATGTTCGTATCAAGAATAAACTGCTTTTATTGTAAAACTGATGAAAACGACATAAATTAATGCTCTTGGAGTACCCTAGATTGTCAAAAATCTAATGTAGGAAGACATAATAATGCTACGAATAACCAATGGAGCGGACAAGAAAATAATACACAATGGGAAAAGACGTCCTATCAATCCTATATCCTCCTCTTTTCTATAGCACAATACGCACATGTTATACTTTCAATTCACGACAATATGGCGAAAACGACTATTTCTAAATGGATACAGGGGATACGAAGCTCGCCAAATTTAAGCGAGATCTAAAATTTCACAGTTCAAGACATTTCACCCTAGGGTCCAAAATCCGTATCTCACGTAAATTGATAAGCATTGTCATCACATAAAATGATGGGAAATTTTACTTTTAGTAAAATTTTGCCATCTTTATTGCCATAGTAGTCATTGACAAAATATTTCAGCTAATACTGCCATCCTCAGGTGAATAACATTAGGTAGTATTATGAAATGCAATACAACTAATTGTAAGTCGACTACAATGTTAAAACAGTTAATTATTACGTAAAAGAAAAACGGTTTAAAAATTTGATTATAACGTGGACAATTTTAATGTAAAATAGGATCGAGTTCTTCAGTAAATTGTAGGAAAAATGATTTAATATACTTGATTATTGTTTACGGTTACGAAAACTTAAAATAATTCAACATTTAATTAATTTAATTTTCATGTTTAAGCGTACAATGAACTGAAATTTCAAATTACTGTTTCGACCAACAAAAAGCAGGCGTTTTTTTTTTTTGAGTACCCACGTCCAGTGCCAGATACGATTTAGTAGTTTTTTGTTGAAACTAGTTTTTAAGTGACAATATAATTAGTAATTTATTGTGCTTATATTTGGCATGAGCTGTCATGCTGTAATACATCCTGTAAGTATTAAGTGAAATAGTCTTTAAAAATGCTGAAGTAGCTTTAGTGAGATTATTACCGTCTATAGATAGGATTTATTAAAATGCATATGCACAGACAATTTAAATTGGAACCCGAATGTGGAATAAGTACTCACCAAAATTTACCATCTAGTGATGACATTATGATTATATATTTCGAATATATCTAGATTTTGGGGATCCAGAATAAAAAGATGTAAGAACCATACAGGCTCTAAACGTAATTCCAATTAAATAAATATATAAATTTGAGACATTAATTAAAGACGTAAACAGGGATCAGATTGTACAGCCTGCGAATATCGAAACTTTTTATTGTACCAGAAGTGAATCACTAATTTCTTATTTTGAGTAACAATTGTGATGTTGGATTATAATTTTTTTAAAATATACATTTTCGAAAGATCTTTTTTTCCCTAAACTGTTTTTGCATATCTAATAATTAATTGTCTTAATAGCGTAATTTAAAGTAAAGTAAAGTTTATTTCCAAAAGATCAATACATGCAGATATAGGAGAAATCGCAAACAAAAAAGACATAGTTCATAAAAAAAAACTTAACTATGACTAAAAAAAATGAAAAAACTAAATTCGATTCTAATTAAATATAAAAAGCAATGTGACAAGCAGCAAAATTTAAAAAAAGACTAATTGTAAGACGAATGAAGATTTTACTTATTTACTTATTTATATTGAATTTCATAATCGTATTTGATGTTTTCCGCTTGAAGATGGCAGTACTAGTCGAAATCTATTGTAAATAAGGTTGGAAAGATAAAATTATAGATTGGATTCAGTACTTTGCATTGTTAATACAGTTTAAAAATAGTTCTAAATTGTAGAATCACAACTTATAGTAGAAATACAAATATTTCTAAATTTATTACTTTATTCTGATAATGTAATGAGCGAATGCATTTATTTTTAATTGTTTTGTATGTAAAAGTATAGTATGACCATAAATATAATGATTTGACTGATGATGTTTACTGGAAATCATCCACTATTTGCTGCGGCCGTATTAATTTAATTTTTTTTTTATTTATTATTGGCTGTGTTGGGTTCATAGCCCATTATCTATCATTTGTGTTACCATTTAAATTAGCTGTGTATCACAGGAAAGATAAAGGATATACTCTTCACGTTTTAGAGCCTATTAAAACGACTTACTTGGAAAGATCAGTAAGAAGGATAGGAGCCCACAGATAAGACTAGATTTTAATTTGACACTCCGACAACTATGCCAAAGGCTTTAAAAATGTGTATGTTGTTTGTCCTTAAAATCCGAACTATGTTTGTAGGCAGTTCAAGATTAAACTTTACAAGTTGTTGGACAAACTTTTTCCGTGCTTCATCGTACCTCATGCACTCTAATATAAGGTAATTGTGATTACTGTCACAATAATCATGCCCGCAAGCACATTCCTCCGAGGGAATTATGCCTAACCGATAAAGATGCGCTGGTGTTTAGCAATGATTGAATTTCAACCTCGCAATGGTTGAGTAGAACAGGCGTGATAAGGGGTATCTCCTATGCCATGTTCGTTTTATATAATCCACCGTTTATAATTTAAATTTCATTACTCTAAAGTAAATGATTAAATTTTAACACATCATATATACTTGAATTGTATTGAAGAATGTTATATAATGATATTTTATATGTTAACAACCTTTTCTCTCAATTGTAATTTTTACAAATTAAAATATATAAGAAGCCAATAAATAAGAAAATATAGTTGAGAGACAGTTGTCGCAAAGTGTAGATATTAAAATTTGTGAAACAAAAACATGTGGAGACCGTGGATTACCGATGCACATTCAAGAAAATGTATTCGTAAGTAGTAGTATTTTGATAAGTGAAAGTAGTGATGCGACAGAAGACGATGTTGATAATGCAAAAAAATCATCCAAACACTGAAATACAGCAAATAATCCTGAATGTATACAATAATTTGAAAAATGAGAATTATGGGATTAAAACAGAGACAATTGTTAGGACATTAAAGAAATTAAAGGGAGTGTCTTACGGAACAGTGCAAAAAATTGCCCAGAATGGTTTAAAAGCAATTTCATTTTTTTTATTTGATTTATATTTAATAATTTTAATTTTTATAGTAATTTTTTTGTGGTATTTTTTTAGTTGTATTCGTTCTTATTTTTACTTCATATGTATGTATGTTTTCCTATACTTGGGTCTATCACCGGTTGGAAAATAAAATACTATATACAAGACGAGTACTTTTAGCCGATAAGGTACAATTAAAATTAGAAAAGCATTGACATAGTATTTAATTTAAGTTTAATGTAAAACGTATATTACATTCAACGTCTAAGTACATATGTATATGTAGAATGCTGTAGACAGACGTGGGCCACAGGTTGGAGTGGGCCACCCGAATAACTGTAAGACTAGTGACATCTATGTCAAATCGCGCACATTATTCATCGTATTTTGACGCGAGCTCACTTTTAGGAAGCATTTGGAGGTCATAGACGTACTCTCGCACTGTACAGAGAAACGCGCTAAGAATTTCGCCGAAAAAGTTTTTACCCTCGTACGCTTTCACGCGATTTGTCATCGCATTTTTACGAGAAAAACTCAGGTAAATATACAATATGTTATTTGGACATATAATCTTTGAAATGCAAAGTGTTTTTTGCCCATTATTCACATTGTGTTTTTGTGGGATGCATATGCAAAAAAAGGCGCTTGTAGATAGAAGTGGGCCACTATTTGTGGATAGACATGGGCCACTTGAGTAATGCCGTTTCTTTGGCACAGTAAAGTGTTTTTTATCAATTATGCAATGTCTTATTACATATTTTTCATTAAGCCATTATGCCTCCAAAATAAAAGGAAACTCCCAAAAAAGAGGTGAATTATGAAAAATTGATTTGCTGCTATAAAGCAAGTGAAAATAAATAAAATATCGGAGCGTGTTGCTTCTGCTGCTACCGATGTTAGCAGATCGTCTTTTCAAAGCTACTTGAAACTTGCGTTTTTTTTGCAACACCTTTGTCACCTTTGTCCAACTTTATTACTCCTTCCTTCCAGACATTAAATGAACATTATTACTGAAGTCGCTGTTTTTTTCAAATTTTAACCCTCATTTCGTGTAAACTATTTTGAATTTTGCAAATTTGACAACGGATTCGTAATCAGCGCCTTTGAAAACCCCCAGGACAAGAATTTGTAGCATATAACAGCATTTTTTCAGATAAAAATTTGGGTGGCCCACTTCTCCCTACACTTTCGGAAAACACGGAAAATACACTTTTTCCATTCAAAAAGAGAAATACTTCAAAACTTAATTGCAAGCATCTGCTATGATGGAAAGTTGCGTTTTGGAATACCCTTGCGATTAAAAAAAAAATTAAGACAAAATTTTCATTTTTCACCATTTTACAACCAAAAATAAAAACGTGGCCCACTTCTGTCTACAGCACTCTATATATCGATGTATTTTAAAATCAAACATGTTTCCATAATATAATATTATAATAATCTTTGTGAATACGTCCCTGTGCTTAAAAGATTGGGTTAATACTTGTTTTCTGAAGTTGGACTACTAGTGAATAAGTGAAATCCCTATCTATGTACAAACTATAAGATATTTTAATTTATAAAGTAGTAAACTACAAAAAAAGAAGCTCTTAATATTTCATTATGTTGGTTTTGGTGTAAGAAACTCTATATAATCCAATTCCTTAGTGAATTCTTACGTATTAAAATGCTACTTTCGCGTTCCGGAACCACATAATTTATTGTACCTCCACTTAAACGGTCCAAAAATCAACGTACCGTGAAATTCGCCACATACGCGTAGCAAAGATGTAGGTGTATGTGATTTTAGTCCACAATAAGTATAAATAACGGCGCTCGGCGGCAGTAAAGCGATATAAAAGCAGTAATTCAACCTGATGGCTCTTTTCAAGCATCACTTGCCAGAAGCGAGGAGAAAGAACGCGGACTCACGAAGAAGTGGTTAATCCTGCGGTCGGACGTGGTCGAGCTCACTACATCTCCACTCCACTCTTTCTAATTCCTCTAAGATTAAATTGATATCCTCACGATTGTTATTAACTCTATTTGGCGCAGCGCTTCGGAAAAGGGAGACAATTAATGTGCCTGCAGCGCCATCTCGTCAGAAGAGCTTTTCTGTTTCCTTTTTGCTGGAAGCTCCCTTGAATATTATGAATTAAATTCTCTTGCGTATGTTCTATTACATTTTCGCTTTCCCTTCTGACATCTTCACGATGGTTTTACTAAATTTATTTGAGAATTTTTCGAGATAAGGATATGAGTGTGTTTCCATAATATAACCTTTTGTCCCTTTTCATATCTGACTGTTTGATCGTTATTAAATGACACACAAAATTTCGCTTTCCTACAAAGGGAAAACGTTTCCAATTCAATAAATACCCTGCAGGGTTTTATTGTAAATTATAATCAGCGCGCTCGAATAGAAAAGGCAATCTTTGGAAACGTTTTACGCATAAGTGAAGATCCCTTATTTCTCCAGGTGAATGATGCATCCTGAAGCAGACCCTCTTTCCCCTTCACTCTTTCACGACTGTAACACGCATTCACTTGCTTTGAACGCCGAAGTTACTTACAACTTTCATAGACTCCTCTTGTAAACACTGGCGCTAGGAAAAAAAAGTTAAAACACAAGTTCTTTCGATAGCGCAAACTTCAGAAGGTAAAACGAGACTGCGGAAAAAAGGTGACTGGTATAAGTTTTTAAACAACATAATACTCTTGTAAAGTGAAAAGAAGAAATAGATATGCACGGCCTCTTGGTATTATTTTCATCACGGTTATTGTCTCACTCCGTTAAAAAGTTTTCTAATTAATATGCTTGTGAGGTTTGCGTTATTCACCTGTAGATATTATGACGTGCTTCAGATAAACGCGCAGTGTTAGTCCTTAGTTGAATAAAATTGTGAGATTTTAAAGTGTTTTAGAAGAGTTTTTATTCATTATCCACTTATATATAGTGACACACGCTATGTGGTGTACAGTCGTGACACTAAAACAATAATTGGACCGGCACGATGCTTGCGGAAAATCGTAGATTTAGGTGTTTGAAATAGACCTTTTAAAAAATAAACATAAATTCCCGTAATTTAATTGACGGAAAAAGTGGATTCCAAGCAAGATGAATCTAATAGATTACTGTTCGTAAGAAAGAAAAACCCAAACAAAATGGCAAGATGGATAAACAATATAAAGAACTGTATTCGATTTGTCGATTTTCATTCCAACAGAAAGGACAAAATACTACAGTAGCTCGACGTATCGTGCCAGCACCAAGAAGATGTTAAATCTAGACGTAGAATGATCATCTGCAGGTAGCTGGTTAGAACTTAAATATTGTGACAGGACTGCGACTGATATTTATTTACTTACTTGTATGTATGTAATAGAAGGGTCGTGTTACACTGCGACCTAAAAGCTCTATTGTGTCCCCCATTCTTGCTGCTTTACAGCTGGCCTTCCACTCCTATTCCTTTTAAAAAGTGTAGGATGTCAGAGGGCCCCAGTCTAGGTAAGTCTCCTTCTTCGATTTCACATGCACCCAGGTACAATGCCCTCGGGTTGCATAGTGCTACGCAGTTTGAGAGGAGGTGGATGGATGTTTCATCCTGTTCCCCACACAAATACTCGCATTCAGGATCTTTTTCCAATCCAAGCTTACTCAGGTGTCCTTTCAGTCTACAATGGCCTGAAAGTATTCCTGTTAATATGCGACATTGTTTCTTACTCAGGTTGATGCATTCTGTAAACCTCTTCTGGGTATAAGTGTCCCAGAAAAGAATTTTACTTTTGCCTCATTCCCTGGAGATTTTCCCAGTAACTGGATTTTCTCTGCTCCATTTCCATTTTTAGTTTCTTCAGTATTGTACTGCTACTTAACCCGCAAAAGGGTTCAGGCCCTACGAAGGCATTCCAGCCCCTTTTTGCGAGGTTATCCGTATTTCGTTTCCTTCCACTCCTGTGTGACCCCGGAACCACAGGAGGGTTACTTTATTTCTTTTGCCTAGCTCAGTTAGTTTCCCTAGGCATTCCCACACCATCTTGGAGCTGATTTCATATGAGTTCAGCGCCTTGATGGCTGCTTGACTATCAGACACGATGATAATCCCTGCTTCCGATAGTTCCTTTCCATAATGAACTGAACACATCTTCCAATAGCGTGTATTTCCGCTGAAATATACTTGGGTATTTTCCCAAGCTTTCGAAATATGTAGTTCTAGCGCCATATATTCCTATTCCAGTTCCTTCTGCCGTTTTGGAGCCATCAGTGTACCATTGATGGCATATTCTATTCAAGTTCAAGATGGTGTTATGATCCCACTCGCTCCTGTTACTTAGCTTATGGTGAATTCTTTCACAAAGCTAAATTTTTTTAACATATCATCCGGGGCATATCCCAGGTTTGATCACCGTCAGGAGATTGAGGCCTATGCCTAATCATTCCTTCCTTGACCATTCTTAGTGCGGTTCTTTTCGCCCACACCCTCTACTACTATGTGGAGGGGGCAAGATCAAAACTACTTCATAGCTGCTGTTGGGCAGGTTCTCAAGCCCCCGTTATGCATACACATGCTAATCTTTGCACTTTCGAGAGGTTAATTCTCGCGGTGGCCAGATTAGTTCTTGTGCTCCATGCTACTGATGCATAGGTGATGATCGGTCTCACTATCGCTGTATACATCCAAAGCAGTATTTTGGGTTGCATCCCCAATTTTTCCCTGCAAATTTTTCTGCAACACCATCAGAGCTCTTTTGGCCTTGTTGGTTACTTCAAATTCATGGTTTGTTCCCATAGAAGTTTATTGTCTAGGGTAAGGCCTAGATATTTTAACTTCTGCTCTCCATTCTATATTTTGCCCCATCAGTTTATATGGTTCTAAGATTGGATTTTCTTTTCCTGGTAAATGGCTACTAGGGTTGTCTTAGTGGGGTTGACATTGAGTCCCATCGATTGACACCATCTTCTCGTGAAGTTCAAACCTCTTTGAACTATGTCAACAGAGGGTATTCTCAAATTGCCTCTTGCGTATATGACAAATCATCAGCATACCCTTCACAAGATATGCCTAGATCAGTCAGTCCGCATAAGAGTTCGTCTACTATAGGCTCACATAAGTGAGTATTGCGAGATGTCTTATGTCCACCTCCGCCACCGACCTCGGTAGACAGTAGTTGCGACATACATCTAGAAGTCACACCGTCTACCCCTATTAATTAATGCTTTTTTGAAGACTCGTGTGGAGTGTTGTCAAAAGCACCCTCTATATCTAGAAAGGCGCACACTACGGTTTCTTTATTCGTCAGGGCATTATGAATTTGGTCCGTCAGCTCCACTAATGCAGTCTCAGTGGATTTGCCTGTTGATAGGCGTGCTGACAGGGTGCAAGGCACCGCTCCAGATGTCTGTTCTGATATAGAGTTATATACAGCCTTTTCAACCGTTTTCAAAAAGAATGATGTGAGACTGATAGGTCTGTGGGATTTAGGTGCGTAATGTCTGTTTTCCCTGCTTTTGGTATAAAAGGTGACTTTGGCCCTTCGCCAGACTTCTGGATGTACCCTAACTCCAGACTACTTCGGCTTAATCCGAATTATGTGAGGAAGGATTTCTTCCTGCCCTTCTTTGAAGTGGAACTGGAAAGAATCCGTCTACTCCCGGTGTTTTGGAACGGCTGAAAAGTATTGATGGCCCATTTTAACGTACGCTGCTAACATATGTGTCTTGCCATGTAGTAGCTTCTTTATTTGTCTTTCATAATCATCGGAAGGATTTCCGAGGTTCCCACTTGCTTTCGGAAAGTGGGATTCTAGAAGGAGGAGAGCTCTCTCTCTTGACTTTCAGTGAAAGCTTCCCATCTGGCTTTCTTAGTGCCATGCCTGAATCGATTCTACGCCTTCGCACTTACTTACTTACTTACTTAATCTTCGCCTTTTTTACCTTTACAGGTGTCGAGGCTGAGACCTAACTTGCTAGGCCCCAACTTGGTGGAATCCCCGCCAAGTGTTTCGATCTCTCGCCATGGTCATCACCGTTCCCCAGTCCACTCCTCTGCTCGACAATATCTTCGCCAAATTAGCGCAAATTAGGCCGCCCTCTAGATATTTTGCCTGGAATTCCCATTTTCCACACTTTCTTAACAACTCTATTGTCAGACATTCGCACTACATGCCCCAACCATCGCAACTGGTTAGCCTCGATAGTTTTGACAATTGCATCACTCCGACCCGATTTCTAATTTCACTGTTTCTTATTCTGTCCCGGCGAGTTGCTCCTTCAATTCGCCGCAACACCTCCGTCTCGTCCCGCTTCCGTACTGCTGTGTATTAATTGAAGTAAAAAGGATATTAAACTGAATTTTTAAAAATGAAAAAGACAAAAAATTAATTGCTAGCTCAACGGAAAAGATTTTTAATAAAACAAGAGAACATAATATCTCACGAGTTACCCTTGCGAATTAAAACTTTATTCTAACCACGAAAAATAAATTGTGTGTAAATGAAATCAGACTTTCTTAATTACACGAAAAAATGAAAAGGTTTAAAATAAAATAACAGAATTTTTAACCCAATGACGCCAACAAACAATCAATTTATTTTTACACAACTGGTTAAAATACAATGGTGCAGGAAAAAACCCTGAATCTGAAGGTCCTGGCCAAATAAAAACTGCAGACTTGACTCTAAATTTAAATAGGACAATGCTATTTCCTATGCAAAAAAAAAGGTTTTATTTGTTCAGGAAGATTATTCAATATAACGCAACCTTTGAATTTCTATCCACGTGGTTTCGCAAATTAAAATAATCTAAGCGTAGACAAATGCAAGAAATTTACAAAAATGAAAAAGCTAAATGAAAGAACACTGCTTCTACTCACCCAAACGAGGTGATAGAAAAATTAAAAAGATACAGCAAAATAGATTAACAGGAAATTAACTCTTTCAAAATAAATGAGAGAAAAACTAAAATAAATCTTCCTAAACAAAAAAAATAATAATTGATCCTATATCACCAAGTGCACATTTTAATACATTAACAATTATTACAATAAAAATTCCTTGAGTGACTATAATTAAAAAAGAATATAAAATTAAACAATACAATATGAATAACAAAATGGTTACAATGATAAAAGAAATACGTCTACTCACATCAATAGTCGAACAAGGAGTCCTTAACAAAATCCTACAATTGTTTTTCCTTACAAAATCCTTTCTCAAAATGTACAACGCAGACGTATAACATATACAATGACAATATTAAATAGAATAACGCATTAATCAGCACACAAACAGACATTTGAATGACTGGAATTTAATTAAAAAAATCTTAACACTACAAAATAAAAATCATTCAATAAACTCTAAAACTAAACTTATACATTACAAAACAATATTGTGAAAATTCTCGGTAAATTGAAAATCAGCTGTTCAAACAAAATAAACACAACAACCGTAATATGCAAATTAAAATACATCTCAGTGATAAATGGGTTGTATAAACCACAGCAGTACGTTAGGATTGGCACTATCACTTTTGAAATCTCTTTTTTTCCAAAAAAGGTTTTTCCCAGTGCATAATATGCCTTAGTTGCGCTATTAATTCTATGACTGAGCTCGCAATCCATATCCCCTTCTTGCCCTAGCCTTGTACCCAGGTATTTGAAACTTTGTACTTACTTAATTCGCTGGTTATTTAACACGATGTTCAGAACTTCATCTTTCGTGGTTGTCATGACTTCAGAGGACTGCGACTAATAAGCAGAAAACTGCGGATGGGTTTGCGGGTGATTTTAGTTATGGGATGCAATGGAGTTCTTAACATGCGAACCACTCGTGAAGTTGCTATGATTTTCAGGTTCAATTTAAAAAGGAAAACTGGCGTAAGAAACTTCATACTTTCACAAAATTATTAAAATTATATTGTCCTGTCGTTCTTATATCACTGAACTTAGCTATATGATAAATTACCCATATGACGCCCACCACTTCCATATTTCTTCTTAGTTCTTGATATTCTACATGATAAATTAGTCCAAGTACTTACTTATAAATATTTATGCGAAGAATGGAAAACGTTGAATGTTTAGTATAAGATTTACATTAAAGACCAGGCTTGTGTTATATACAATTCATATCCCTGCAATATTATTGAATAATATGTATTTTAAAAAATGTTGGATTTCGCTTTTTCATTAATGATAATTGATTTTCCGTTTTATGTTGATAAGGAAAAAGCACACATTTTTAGCAAAAAATTACCTATTATCCTAATTTTATTCCCTGTTTTTTATATTATCAAAAGTATGGTATGGCTCCAGAATCGCGTAGAACAGACAATAACACATACCGTATATGCGCTAAATTTATTACTCTGACATATTTAGTAAGTTTTTTGCCCATTTTTCAACAGGATGTTGATAAATGCGTTACGTCAGATTACACTTTTTCAAAGTGATATTTCTCCTGGCTTTGTTACAATCCCATATATAAACAGCGAGCGGGCAATACGGAGCCCACCATAATGGGCGAATTATATTTCTAGTATACGTTGCGCCGACAGTATTCATTCTGTCATCGGCAATTCATTCGGTTCCATCGCGCATGGCCTCTGCATGTGACATTTTCATTCATATCTATCTATTACCACGCCATGTCTCTACATTTTGTGTATTTTGAATAGGATTAATTTGCACCTCAGTTCACCTAATAAGTAGGTATTATATGAATATCCGTATGTTATTACATAAACTACATACTGAAGGTTTGAATTTCTGTTTCAGCGAATTGTTGACAGCTTGCATGTATATTTGTAAATTATATTCTAGTACCTTAGATTTAGATTTTTTGGAACACTTTTGAAATTTAACTGATTGTGACTTAAAACTTTAGTTTTTTGTTAATTTTAAATATATCATATCAGGCCAAATATTTCGTACTATCAGTTGTGATAAAATATTGTTCAAAAACAGCAGCCAACATAAGAAAAATAAATTAAATGGGCTATCTCATGTCATCTGTCTATTTGTAGTACTTAGGACGGGCTATTTATTTATTTCACTTATACAGATCTAAATAATTTTTAACAATGAACACATATAAACATTCTAAACATATCTAAGCTAGGACACAACTTTCTTTTTAAATAAATCATTACATGTACCTATAATTCCTAACGTAAAATGGTTGTCTGACGGGTTGTTTCAATTCTATATTCAATTAGTTGAATTCGACGTTTTGACAGTGATTATACTACTATCATCAGGATGGTTCTGAAAAGGACTGAAACAAATCAATTCTATCTATGAAATTGTTGACCATATCTCACAGATAATACCTGTGCATGACTTTTTTATTATGCTGTAACGTTTTTGGATTAAATAAAAAGTATTTACTTCTATATTTAAATCTAATTAAAATAAAATAATACTAATGTATGTGATTGGCCGAAATTAGGTCTTCTTGATTTCAAATAACAACACTTTACAACACTTCCTTTCCCACTATTTTGTTGTATTGTTTACTTTATGATCATGAGAATTTTTAGTTTTGCAGAACTGTACATAGTAAACAATATAATAAAAAATTAAGTAGTATTAGAAATTGTTATTTGAAAATAACATACACTAATCTAAACACTAATATTAAATGCGTCATAAACCAAAATTCGCTTGAATACTACTTATTTATGATCACGATTTATATCTATTATTAGTTTTTGCTCTGCAACAATCCGATAAAAATTGTCGTCATACGAGTGCATGTTTATATTTGACACGTCTCACAGTGGGCAAAAATTATGTTTTAGGTGGTCAAAATTATATTGGTGATATTTTTTAATGTTTTTGAGGTCGCTGAGTAGGAACAAGTCATTAAAAAATCTTTGAGTAGAGAAAACAAGTTTATTTGCATATTAAATTAAAAGAAAATAAATAATGATAAATGTCACTAATTAACTAAAAAAATACAAAGCAACATTATCAACATTCACGAAATGTGGAAGTGAACGAAACCAGGATAGATTAATTAAGCAATAAACAATACATATATAGTAAGGGTGTGCATTTTTGTGAAATAATATTTTTCTAATAAAAAAAATGGTTGGTAGGTACATCCGTGACTTTTTTTAAACCTGAGATATACCAACATTTTTATGTGAACTGATAGGCTAGTATTATTTCAAAAGCAAAATTGTAAGGAAACTAACTAAGAAAAAATTGACAGATAAAATCCTTTACAGTGTTGCCAGATACTCCAGTACCTACTGAAATATCTTCATAAATGATAACACCATATTTTTTTTCAACATAATCTGAGTGTCTCAAATTGTCAACAATATTATTTTTGCTGGAGTTGCTGTTTAGAGCAATCGGTAAAAAAAGTTGAAATAATCTGCCATGTTAATCAACTAAAACAGAAGTAGTAAGCTTTGGAATATAAACAAAGATTGTGTGTTTTTTTGTGTTATCTAAGAACATGTCATTGTTTTGTTACAGGAGCTATTGTGCTTGAGCAGTTAATATAGTTACAAAAACATTTTAACCCTTTTTACATATAGTGTGTGTAATTAATAATAATAATATTTCAATAACAACAGGCAACAAATACTGATGTATAGACAAAACAAATCTAACATTTATGTTTGGACATTTATAGTTAAATTCAAACACTCTAAACTAAAACAAATAAGCATTTCTGAAGCAGTTGGAATATTTTTCATATTACATAGGGATTGAGAAAAATATATCAGCAATGATATGTATGTACATACTAAATTTAATAAAAATAAATACAAAATTAGAAAGCACAGACATTTGTTGTTGACACCTTTGTGCGAGATACAGCACGGAACATTCACTTTTGGAATCACGAAAATGCTCCACCAACACTCTCGGAGGTTCAGCACCCCATATTCGACGTTGTGTTTATTCATCTTGCCACTTATGTGAAACGTTGACTCGTCATTGAAAACTCTCCGCTCGCAAAAGTCATCTTCATTACGTGGCAGCATTTCATTGCAGAATTTTGACGTTTAGCTGTCATCTGCACGTAGATCGTAACAACAGCAATTTACAGATTGTTTTTGTTGATTTTATGGACTTCGTTGGTGAACAGCATGAACAGTTTCCACTGTTTCTTTGAACCCGAGGGTCTTCCCGAACTTTGCCTTTGCATAAACCACCCTGTCTTTCAAATTTATGTACCAATCGTAGACGAGTGTCTAGTAGAGGGTTGGTTTTCCAAACTGTTCGAAAATGTCGTGGACACAGTTACGGGAGTTCGTTTTGCAAAGTCAAGCACGCAATATGCTTTCTCAGCTAGAGTTTGCAGCCATCGTAGCTATTATGCTTGCGCAGTACTACCAACTGTACTATCAAAACTTCTACAGTTCCTCAACCTGACAGCGCAAAATGCATGTCGATATCAAAAATAACTTTTTTTATACAATACAAAGGTAGACACCTTTGGTCTCGTCTTTTAATAGTAACGCTGTACATGATGAGAAATTCGTTCATAAAAGTGTACTATGAGTTTATCAATGGCATTAGTAGTCATCGTTAATCTTCATCTGATGATCATTAACCGCAACCTCATTTTCAATGGTCAATCGATGTAAGTGATCGTCCGGTATATGCACTTCAATAGTTTAGTGGCATTGAATTAAACGCTTTGTTTTTTAACGCATACTTTTCGATAACTAGCAATAATCGGTCTGAAGAAAAGCATCGATAGCAGATCTTGATTTGTAGATTCTCTAAACATTTTCTGTGTTATTCACTCTAAATGGCGACAATCTTATTACGGGCCTCTTGTGGCTCTTCGCTCAACATACCTATTGGCACTGAGTGATGTCGAATAATCTGAGTACTGTACTCAGTATCTTGTGACTCATTTCGAACAAGGATATAGATTTACTAAGAGGTTTTTAGTTTTCGACAGTATGCTTTTCAAACTTTTCCAAATCGATTTCATATCCCGAGGAGAGAGTTTGCAAAATGACTCTGAATTTCGTTATCAGACTCTCGTTTATTCCAGTGATGGAAGCGCTTACGTCTGAATTTCAAAAAACCTCCTGGAGTATTCCCATCATTAGATTTCCGATCCTTGTTTTGGTTGATCTACATAAGGTCTAGTTTCATTTTAAATTCCTTGAATTTTAGATTTCTTGAATTCTTTGGATAGTTTATCTTCTGCCGTTGTTAACTTTTCTTTTTTAACTTCTATCCTGTATGACAGATTCAGAAAAAATTCAAGACTGCGTATCACGTGCAATGTAGATAAGCCCAAACTATAATTTTCGACTATATCAGGAGGAAGCGGGAGGTTACCTTTGAAATGCTTAGAGTAGCTTGACAAATAAAGCAGGTTGGTGGACTTAGTATTTGTTAAGCGTTACCACTTTACCATCGACCATAGTTAAAGCCAATTGGTGTTTTATGATTATTTCCTTTTCATCTATCACTACTGTGGTCGGTAATAGAGCACGAATCTGTGCTTTAACAAGATCGTCTCTAATATTCGTTTTGTTCTTTTTCAAAAATAAACTTTATAGGGCGACAAAAATCTGGTGGATCCTGGGACGCATTTTGCCGAGCATAATACTTTGTATTAGTTGGACAGAAGATAATCGGTACAAACGAAAACAATTAACAAGTATTCGTCGTTCACAGTCGAATCAGAAAATATTGCTTATATTTACTCTGTCTCTACTTCCGTCACAACCCCATTTGCTAAATAAAGTAAAGTCCTTCTCCCCTTTATCAACAAGTTGTCTAAGAACAGGGTATTGAACTTGACACAGCCGTTTACATGTTAAATCTAGGACAGCCTGCAATGACAACTCGGCTCTAGTTTCGTTAATAACAACGTCTACTTCAGACACACAACAAGCTTTTTTGGCGTTTTGTACCTTATAATACAGAGGATATAAATCGTGACCAACCATCAATGCATTTTTTCTTAACAAACAATATGATTCTTTAGTTAACTTACAATCTACAAATATCGACAAAGCTTCCTCGGGGGATAGTGAGCGTACGTTATTATAAGTACTCGGCTTAGAGATATCTAATTTTGAAGACAGACGCTCCGACACTTCTTTTACTGCCTTCGCAGCGATTCGGTTTCCAGATGCATGAAGGGAAAGATGGGCGGCATATGTCAATTGTTCTGCATTAATATTTAGCAAATTACTTATTTTTCTTTTTTTGGTCTTTTCGCTCGAGTCAGCAAAGTGCTTTTGAGGACGACCTGCGCCTTGAGTTGTGGATTGTTCTACCGCTTTCGAAATGATAAATTCAAAATCTTTACCTTCGAGCCATGAAGAAAATTTATTGAAAAAAACATCAGATTTTCTATGACACTTTTCCCACCTTTCGTTTATTTTCTCCGAACAATCACGTACAGAATTTTTTATAGATTTCAGGTCTGTTATTTCTTTTTCATTTGTGTTCCATAGTTGCAACACATACCTCAAAAGGCTTTCATTTTCATCTTTTCTTCCCAATTTTAACCATTCTTCTACAAACAGCTTCCGTGGAACGGTGAGCACGAAACCTGGAACCGATTCAAAATTAATAAATATTTTAAGTGAAATCGCAAAATTTCGCAAAAAAAACTAAGTGAAAATGAAAAATATATAGTTTGAAGAAAACAATTGTAAAAAAATTAGCTTGGCAGCTCTTGGCCGTGAGCAAGTAATTCTCATCTGAATTCCAAAAATTTTGTGTACGATAATCAAAAATATAGTAGGTACAACTATGTCAAATATTAGTACTTACTTGTCTCCTTAACATCCATAATAGTGGCAAACAACACTAATAACTATTTTAATAACCAACAAATACAACAATACAAAAAAATCCAAAAAAAGAAACAGAAACTCTTTGTTAAAAACGAATTATTAATTTACTAATACCCTTCACGCGTAATTCACTTACAAGAACACAAGGAAATAAATATTGACATTTTGATCTGACAACGTTATTGACAATCCCTTACTAGACAGCCTCCTATGTTCATAAAGAGAGAGTCACGGAAAATTGCTCAACTTATGGCAGTTTTCCGTGTCTCTTTTTATTAAAGCTAAAGAGGTTCCAATATCGGAAGTCCATATAACTGAAAAAAAACTATTTCTGGAAGGAAGTTACTATAATAATTCTATCTATTGTATGTTTATTTTATACAATAGATATGTTGAAAATACAAGGAAGTGTAGCGAACGTTATACCTGGTTATACAGCAGTTGATCGACGGCCACATTTCCTTTTTCACTTGGCACCCATTGACGTTGTCATTTATGGTTGTCATGTAAAAACCTACGGCCTTGTACACGCCACAGCAACTTTATTTTTTATTTTCTGCAGCTTTCAATTAATATTAAAAAATGTTTATGGGGTAAAATGTAGATTCGATGATATGAATTTTGTCCAGCTAATTCATCATCTTTTTCCACTGTGCGTCTGTTTCTAGAGCCATCCATATCTTCCTGAACATTTTGGTGCATTTGCACTAGAAACATCTATACGTATCAATGAAGCCTACTAGAGTGCCCACTATGAGCGGTTTAATTATTTACGTTGCTCTAAAGACACAGCGCCATCTGCTGGCATGGTTGGAATTTCAAACCCAAAATAATTCAAAGTAGGCGCGCTTTACAATACATTTGTATGAACATTATTTACACCTTAGCTTCATCGCAGGGTGATTATAATATTATTTTGCCCATAAATTATTGTAGAAATAATCCCGTTTGAGATCATTTCTCCTTTTTCCAGATTTTGCAATAAAAATCGCCATATCCATACGTTGACTTATATTCTGATGCCTCTAAATCATTTAGCTAACAACGAACAGGGTTGTTTTCGAAATATGGAAAAGAAATGTTATAGTAATAATATAATATAGTTTTATAAAATATACTGTTGGTGTCAAATAATGTATAGTAGATTGCAAAGAGCGTAATGGTCTTCATTATGTTAATTTTTAAGTACGCCCAGAATTAATCTTTCACGACGCACACCATAAGCTACGCTTAACTTTTTCAGGAAGCAATTACGAAAAAAATCTTGGAAATGTGTGTAGTGTGTAAGTACTTTGTAGGCCTAATACATATACATATATATTTTTTGAAAGATATAATTTATTTAAACAATATTCCATTACTATATCAAGACCCACCAATACTAGATCATCAAAAATTAAAGTAGAAGTAAAAAACTTTTCTTTTTTATTTTTCAAATACGACAAAAACTAATTGCTTGGTATGAACGGGAATAACAAATTCTTTGCCGTTTACATGTTATAAAATAGCCTTTCAATTCTGGTCTTAAGAACTCATAATCACAATATGAAGGCAGAGGCTTTATGTTCATAAAGAAGTTGATGCGAAAAAGAGTTTTAGTTCAGTTCCGCTTATGTGCTGTGAAGATATGTTTCTAGCTGCTGCACATACAAATTCGTTTGTTCTACTATGTAATCTATTAGTAAATCATCAGATAGTAACAACAAAAATCTATTGGATTTTCGAGTGATTTTGCATGCACTCCTATCTATGCTGAAAATTTGTAGAATAGGTTTAAAATCGAGTTATTTCCAATCACCAAGAAAAGTCAAAAGAATATTTTCTTTAGCATCATCTTTACAGTGGTTACTTTCTTCATCTGAACTAAGCAAATCTCCCAAACGATTTGGCATCTCCATTTTGTATTCATCATCATCAAATTCTAGAAATAAGTTCATTAAGATTAAATAATAATTCCTAATCAAAAAGTTATTCTTATTATATTAAATAAAAGCACACATTGTAGTAGAGAATGCAGTGATCAAAATTTATTTCCTATTTCAACAGCATTATCATGAAATAAGGGGGTTTAAGTCCTAATAACCGCACAATGTAAACAGTAGAAGATATTTGAAATAGTTGTGTTTTAGTAAATGGCTGTGTAATTCACCCAGATATATATCAGAACACACTAACCACGATATTAGAGGGTCAAACCGCATTTGCATCACTTTCTATTTAACTTTAACGTAATCCTCTTATTGATTTTCACTAAAACAATCTCCGAATTCCGTAAATGTATAAATTTACTAACAATCCAATAATCCAATGATTAAACAGATACATGTAACATAGCAGTAAAGCAACTGAGAATAGCGGTTGGTTATAAGACCACCGGCGTTATCCTATATATGCATACATAGGTACACATAAAATCCCTCAAAGTATATATGTATAGAGACGTATATACATACAATATGTGTATATTTATATGTATAAATACAAGTAGACAAATCAGAATATCCTGTGTCTGGCTAATTCTGGGTATATTTCGGTTCTAGTATTTAGCAACTAGATTTAATTCCCACCAGGATGTTTACTTCCCGGCATCATAATGACATCGGAACGCCTACCCATTATTTCCAGTCGAGTTGTCCTCCGGATAGCTTCTATAATGACGTGTTATCTGAGCTGTTTTGGTTGCTGGTTTCTGTTTATTCTGATTTCTGCAATTAGTGGACTGGGGGTAGTCGAATGCGCAAAACGAATAACAGAGGCGGTGTAGATATTAATTAGTATATCAATGCTTTCCGTTAAGTTTCAGCTTGAAATACCATGGAAGTGATAATTCGCAATATTGAAAATAAGTAAGGCGCAGTTCGCTGGTTTGCCGAAAAAAAAAAGACTAAACCATTTGCAAAAATGTCACACAAAAAAATCTATTATCAATCTGAATATTTCTTATTTATTCAGAAATCGAAACTTAATATGTATTTAAATGAACTAAAATCTTGTTGGTGAGAACATAAGATTAAACAGTATAAATATTTGCATTGAAGTATACTTCCTCCAAATGAACATTGTTATTGTTGTAAGGAATAAATCTATGCAATCATAGTGAGAAAGTCTATAGATTCAAAATAAAATCCCTTATAAGTTTGGTATAATGAATTACTATATAAAATTATTAAATGTTTTATCGTAGAAACATGAAATATCAAATTGAAATTACCATAATATTGAAACATTTGAAACGTATTTTACCCCACCATTTATTGCACTAAAACTTATCTGTCATTGGTTCCCTCTTTTTTAGGGGGGTTTAGAGGGTTTTGCATATACATACTGCTGTGTACTGATGGTACCAAAGAATATGCAAAATGAAAAGTAAAAATGAAAATTCAATTAACTAGCTCAGCGGATAAAAATAAAAGGCGCAAAAGAACAATTAAA